>JASCZW010010372.1:0-37024 GCA_034211315.2 Aedes japonicus
ACAGGAACTAGATGTGACTTTTTCGCCACTGTTGAGAGTTAAGAACGCACCGTGGAAACGACGACATTCTCCTTCTCTAACGAAACAAATCCGCTACCTTAAATATCAAAAAGATAATTTAGTTATACGTTTCCTGCCTGAGTGTTCGTCATATGCCTGAACTTCTTTGATATTTTCGTCGGGTTGCGTCAGTTTGCCAGGTCCTGCTCGCTTCACAACAGTGCCGCTGATGTACTTCGGTTTTCCTGCCTCGTCATTTTTCTCGGTTTGCTGCAGTTCCATCGGATGGCAGAAACCGATGGTCGCTCGACGATCTCGACGAAACCGTTTCGAAGACGGACGCATCACAAAGCGAAGAGCGAGAGTTCGTCCAGTCGGAATCAGGTCCATCAACGCGACCGGTCTGGCTGATCAGAGCCGAAGATCGCATCCCACGGGCCCTGCGGTTGGCGGCATTTTCTCCAACCGCACTTCCCGCGCCCACGAGATGATAAGCGACGCTGCTCGTCGGAAACAAAGCGGCCACGGGTGCCACCACCGCTTTCGACGGAAGCCTGCGGGATTGCTGCTGTTGCGGTGGGAAGTCATGCGATGCAGGCTGCTGGGTGTGAGTGGCAGATTCGCTGATGGAGCCGGGTTTGGGAGTATTCTGACTTCCATCGTTTTCCGAAGTTCCTCGATCTGGTTAAAACAGCTGACGAGGGTTTCGCTTGAAGGCGTTGCGTTTTTCAGATTTCAGAGATTGCACCGACGGGTCACAGAGGGCATTCATTTTGCACCGTATCGACAGAATGTGTGCAGCCCTGCAGCGAGTTTGACCGCGTCTGGTCTTCCAGCCCCACGGTGTCTTCGTTAACCGCCAGCTGGGTGCGTCAGAGTCAGCTTTGACCGAGATAATCCCAAGTTCTTCTGCATCGCTTCTGAACTTCTTCTGTAGTTCTCGTTCTTTCACCTTCGTCCTTTGTTCTATTTGCCCTCAGTACCGACCATTCAATTGTAACTGAGGAACCCATCCAGAAATGTCCTAACTTTGCTCTTTCATTTGCCTGCTTCCTGATAGTGTTTCTGCAGCGTATGTTTACCGGGAAAATTGTCTTTCCGATTCCATTGATTGCGCTTTTCTCCGTCACCAGTTCTCGTCAGTTCGATGACGCCAGATCTGATTTACAGCTTCATCTTGCCTCAATGATCCTTCAACAGGCCGACACCATTTCACGGCGTTGATGCCGTTGACCAGTTTTTCCGGTTGCACATCCACATTTTTCAGCTCAGAGTGGCTCATTCAGACTTGCCTGTGCAACGTGAGCTGGCTTTTCAACGCGATTGCGTTCTTCCGAATTGATATGGTCACGCCTGTTTGCAAATTTTTCGCTTCAAAGCTTTCCATTCAGCCTCCAACACTTCTATCATTTCAAATTCAACACTATGTTTTAAGCGCGCCAATTGATTACTTTCAACCCTTACTTTCAGTTTTTTCGCAGCTCTCCAAATTCTTCGTTCAGTTGCTTTTCTCTGTGGTTTTCAACGTGGCTTTAAGTTTGATTTTTCCGCATCGATCTCCTTTTCTTTTTTTCATATTGAAAGTTTTTTCCGTCGAAGTCGTTGCTCTCGGCAATTTTCGGATTGTCGATTTCATGATGACTTGTCTCCTTCTGACTGCTGCTGTTGTCTCAACTCGACCGCACCTGATTCAGAGTTTGGATCTCCTGTTGTTGCTTTCGGCAGCGTTCCTTCCAACCTTCCTTCCGCCTCCATGCTCCTTCCTTGTTTTCCGGCGCCTGGCCGATGATCCAACACCTGACTGCACGTGGCCCGTAGTGATTGCAGATTTCACTACGGCCTGCGTTTCTGCGCTCTATGCTTCTCGCAACTGCAGCGTTCGTCGGCAACCTGGTCTGTCGTGCCACGACCAGAAGAGCGCTTTTCTGAAGCTGCCCATTCTCCGTTCCGAGCCGACTTCTCCTGCCTGGATACGTTGGCGGACATAACATCGCTTTGAGCATCGAAGCTACGATCTCGATCCCCTATCATGGCCAGTTCCGTGTCCTTTTCGGCAAGTTACAGGCCGCTCGGTAGCTCCCCGGCCACGCAGTCGCAGCGCCGATCGACATCCGGGCGAATTCAGTTCGTTAAGCTTTCTGCTGCAAAAGCCACTTTCTGGGGCTCGCAAGTTCGGAAATTTTTGGACAGTTGAAGGGAAATAACTCCGCGCCAACGTCTCCTTTAGGGATTTCGTTGATTTCCTTGAGCTCTGAGAGCATGGTCGCAGCTGTTTTCCAACTCGAACAGCTCGGGCTTAGACCGGACGGATTGCAGGGTCGGAGCTGTAGGGTGGAGTTCTGGGCAGAGGATCAGGGCGTCATGCCGTTGATTGTAATTGCTGGTTCTGAGCAGTCAGTACGCCGTTGTGTCGTCCTTGGAGACCTTCGCGGCGGAGGTTGTCTCGATGCTTCTTCGTCAGTTCCGGCAGTCGGTCTTCTCCTTATCCGCCGCGCGATAATCTGGAAGTCCTGCAGGTCAGTGTCGGGAGCGTTTCGCTCTCAAGTTTTGTTCACTGTTCATCTTTCGAGTTTCTCGCTTCAAATTGTGACTGTGTTGAACGTTTCTAGCATCCAACTCATCCGCTTGTTTGACAGATAATTCTGGGATTTTGCGCCAACCGCCTTGTGAGCTCAGCCTTGTCTTGGACGGAAGCAGCTGTTGGTGGTTTCTGACTTCCTCGGCATGTTGTTTACCGGTCAGCTCAGTTTCCCGGAAGAAGCTGCTCATGTCCACTGTTTGGAGTTATCAGACCTTTCGTTAACTGTCTGAAGTTCGGACGCTTATCGGTTGAATTCTCACTTGCCAGCTTTCAGCCTGACGACTCTGTGCATCGAGGGCGTCGCACTTGTCAGCTGAGGGTCTTCCAGTAGTCGGATCTTGATTCTTGCAGTCTTTTTGAAAAGTTGCTGAACGTTTTCTTCCGTGAGCTTGTAGCCAGAAGGCTTTTCGCTGCTGGGATCAAACTCTCGCCAACTGAGTTGTTTTTGACTTCCAGTTCCTCCATTTGCCTCACCGACCAGTGCCTTTGCAGTTCCTTCCAGCCTCCTGGCGAAGTTCTGTCTCACCCATTGGCAGGCTTCGTGTTTTAAGCCACTTCTGATTTGGTCTGCCAATCGTTCATGCTCGTCATCTCTGACTGCTGGCTGCTGTTTCTGCAAACCTCTCATCGCCAGTCTTCATGTTGCCGTGGACTCGCTTGGTGTTCTGACTTGAGAAGATCCTTTCCGTTTGCAGTTGCTGATTTTGGACAGCTTAAAATGTCGTTTTGTCCTTTGTAGGCTCTCCAAGATGGGGCGTTAATAGAATCTTGAAGCTTTTTCTGTAGTTGCTGAAGTTGTGCCTCCTTTGTTTGAAAAAAAGAATATCACGCAGATCTGCAAGCGTTGATTTCATGCCTCGTCACTGCGCTGCTCGCCTGCAGTCTCTCGTTCAAAGTCTAATAACAGAACGTGCTTGGTCTCACAGTTGGTCAGGCTTGACTTGAAAACTTCTTTCCGGCATTTTTTTCCAATTGCTTGGGAAATTCTGGATCACCACTTGAACAGAGCCAGCTCTGGAGGCTTAGTAAGTTCGTCAAGAACTCTTTGCTTCGACGACGATAACTCCTTCCAGTTCCGCTTATTTTCTTTTCTCTGGAAACACAACTGCAGGCCTTCCGATTCGCAGTCTTGCATTTCATCTCAAATTGCTCTTTTTCTCTTCCGCCAAGCTGTGGATAATTTTGCTGAAGCTCATCAAACTGTTCCTGAAGATTTGACCAAAGTTAAGCCGCTTTTCCACTTTCAGTAGTTTCAGTAGTTTTCTGTCCATTCTGACTCTGAACATTGCATTCTCTCTCTCCAATGCCTGCGGTCCTCTATTGAACAAAAACGTTCGAAGCATTCAACAGTTCCTTCTGCCATTTTCGGCATTCTTCTGCATTCCGAACATTCCTTCACAGTCTTCAGAAGTATTTTTTCTGTCGGATTTCAATAGAAGAACTTTTGCTGACAGTAGTTATCCTGCACCTTTATTCTTGTACAGCTTCAGCTTTCTTATCAGCTTCTCCTCCTTTCCAGACAACACCCTCACCTTTTGCTCCTCAGCAATTCCTGCTCAGACAACCTTCTTACTCTCCTTCTGTTGTGTCATGCTCTGCTTCCAACTCACAAGCATCTTCCTCCATTCCTTAGGGACAACCGCACAGGCAGTTCCGCTGTTCTCATCCGTCAACTGCTTGATCTAGCCTTTTTGAAAGGCTTCAGCTTTCCGTTGTTGCTCCATCTCAACTGTTCAATAAGCAACGCTAAGTTCCATCCAACCCCTGTCTCAATCCCGCTACCATTTTCTCCAGCTCATCCACCTTCATGGCAGCTTGCAGCTTCTGTTCCGCTCAACTGAACCTACCATTTCCCAGGCATGGCTTTCAGGGCAGTCCTTATCGGCAGTCGTTCTGCAGTCTCCGCCTTCGAGAGCTGCTCCTTGAGTTTCTGTTCTCTTCGTGGCACTCTGAAATGAAAAATCTGCAGTCGTTCAAATTCAAGTCACCTCTGTTTTGCACCTTCAAACAAACCATATCTTTCGCTTGCTTTGCCTTCTGGAGCGACCCCAACAGACCACGACACTTCTTGACCAGATCCTCCCGTGTTAGGTTATCGAATGGGTTGGTTTTCTTTCGCTCCTGCACGTGGAGTCCTGGCGATTTTGTAAATGAAACCATATGAAAAATAAGAGTAATTTGTAATATGTAAAACCGGTCCAAACAATTAAGAAATACTGTTTAAGTAAAAAATATGGAAAACAAGTTTTACATTTCCGAAATTGTTGCGCAAAATGCACGACTCGTGCGACGTAAGTTGTGGAGCTTCACAAGTTTTGGCCTCTACTAGGCTATCGAGGGACTAATTATTTAAGAACCTTTCGAAAGCTTGATTTTCTAACAAAGAGTCGGTTTCAATACTAACAGCTTCTCTGAACTTGTACTAGAATGTATTACTGTCTCCTCTGAACATTGGGGTCGAATTAAAAAATATACGTAAAATTAGTTAGTACAGCCCTTTGCGGTAAAACTAACACAGTAATTATTATCGCCTAATAACTATTCATAGAACTCTGATAACGAACAACAATTCACCAATCCACACATCTATTCTTCATAGATGTCTTTACAATCATCGTCATCAGCTCGTCGTCGTCGTCGTGGTCGTCATTAAGGTCATCTGGAAAACTCCTCACCTGGTCGGATGATACGTTTCCTTCCATTTTAGCGTACGAAATCAGCTTTAGATCTTGGAATGAACACGGAAACGTAAACTATAGGACTCGATACATGGTTTGCGAGAAGGTTTGAAAGGAAATTAGCGCAGAAATTCACTCAGAAAAAGAAAATTTCGCTGATGACGAAGAGAAAATTTGCAAACACTTTCTTCCTCACTCACTGGATTGACGTTTTGTACTTTTTCATAGCAAAGTGCATCGTTTGGCAAGGTTCTACATTCGATGCAGCGTTGCCAGCATAGTTTTATCTAATATATTGAAATCGCACGCACTGAAATTTTTTTATCGTTATACCGACAATTAAATCAGGCTCAAGGTCACTATCGCATATAATGGTTACAATAACGCAGAAAATGGTCGAATTCACGGCACGTTCATGGCATTCTTGACTATGATCTACGGTATCAAGGACCATTCCGACATTAATGGGCAAATGTTGACGATGATCTGCTGCAATATTGTTTTAACCATGCTGTAGTCGGTTCAAAATCACTATGCCGTGATAGTCATCCTAACATCCCATAATGGCAAAATTGATCCATCAAATTTGTCTTCTCCGTGGTAATGCACACTAATAAAATGACGCACTGCTTATCGATGTAATTTCGGATCGGTACAAACAGACAACGTGAATCATGCACAATATTTCTTGAGCCCGCGACGTAATAGGTAGTAATGTATAACTTATAATGTAAATCTTATTTGGATATTATTCAATAGAAAAAGAGGTTATAGTGTGAAATTAAAACACAAGGGTCGATTTATTAATAAAAATTAAGTTGGAATTAAAAATCTGGCAATGCTTTCGATAAACATGAGTGATGAAATTTTGGGATTTTCTAGAGATGGTACTGATATCCGGACAAAAGACAGAGGAACAAGATATCCGGTTGATGTTCTATGTAAGCAACATGTTCTATGCGAGTGAACTGTCCTGTTAAAGTTCAACAAAATCGAAATGTGTTTCAGCGAGTCGCGGATCTGTCGTTTTTCAGTTTTTACTTCGATATTCTCCTAAGCCGTCGTTTTTTCTTTTTCATTCTCGACCTTGATATTGAACGTGAAGCGGAAACTCTTCTTTTTTACGGTCGTCACCATCGTCACCCCCACCAGAACCAACCGCTCCACTAGCAAGCAAAGATGATGCACCATTACTTCCCCTAGATAATGCTTTGCATTGCTCTTCTTGTTTACTTCCACCATATTTTCCTTTTCTTCCTCCATTGCTCGAACTATCACAGTTTTTCCATCGGGTCCATATTCCGCACCGTCGGATAAGTTGAAGTCTTCAGTCTTGTCACTCGCATCCGAATTGTACTCTGCCGAAGTTTTTTCTCGTTTCACCAGCATCTTGATCAAATCAAATCCGCCTTGTGCCGATTGAATCTGCAGTGTCGGTACGATTGCATCCCCTTCGAGCATAACATCGGTTCTTCGGTGGATAGCATCGGTTCAGGTGACATAGGTGATTCACCATTTCTAATTTGAATGAAAATGGGGATGAATAAAATCGCCAGATACACTGCGGATCGTATACGTACCGATTGCAGACAAATATCTGTTCGTTTCAGAGGGATGGATGGCAGAGGTTTTTCAGTTACCGCTTCCATTTCGTCATTTTCGTTCGGGTTCCTTGTTGTTACCGGAGAGATGCCGATTGGTCCATTTGAATTGATCCAGCATTGCCCAAGGGGTTATTAAAAGCAGAGTTGGTACCCAGATATGGTTGGCTGAAATATCCAGCACCAGCAGCAGCGGTCGTTTGGATCAAGACTGACAAGCTCCGTTAGAAGTTGGGAGAAACTGATTTCACAAATTGCTGATCCTCAGTCGTTTGGTTCAGTTGTTTTGGAGCAGTGGCCATGGCAGACAACTGACTGTTTTGCTCGAGGATCATTCTACGCTGACCTTGCAATTTTTTGCGGAGCAGTGCATTCTACATAATCGATTGGGTATGTATTTTAAGTTCGAGTTAAGTTGGAATACGCGGCGGCTGCGAAGCTTGATGTTGTTGTTGCTGTTGGTCAGATCCATTATCGGCGGTGTTCTTTATCAGCGTGTGACGAAGGATTTCGGTCTGCTGAGTTTTGTTGAGCATCTGCAGCATGTATTGCTCTTGAGCGGTCTGATTACTGTTGGCACGATCATGTCCCTCACCCGTCGATAAGCGGAGCTGATATCGGCATGTGGAACGCTGTTCTTGGCTATACGACGATTTCAAACGGTTTTGGTATTGCTGTGGAAGGCTACAGTCAAACGGATAACGGTTGTAATTTCCGTTGACGGCAAAGTTGTCCTGCGTCATATTAAATGAGTTCTAGGATCTGTCATGGTTTGAATCAGCTTATTGGTAGTTACCATTTCCGAACCATTTACTAGCCCGAGATCCTGATTGGACACTGGTTCTAGTAGTTGTCATCCTGCCGAGAATTTCCAGCACGAGATTTGTAACGACGGTTTGGTTGGCTCATCCATATGGAAAATGTAGCGACCTTGGGATCATCTGCTGCCACAGGTCGCTGGGAAGAGAGTGCTGATTTTCTAAAGGATATCAGCTGATCGAACGTGTAGCAGCTCGGAGGCGAGTACATTGGTTGAGCTTCGGACAAAAATGATAGCCGGCAGCTCACAGCTCACGATGGCTGGGATCAAGTTCATCCAGCGGAGGATCATCTGCATTAATCAAAATATATTGTTTAAGCTGGTACTTAAAATTTTCACCATTTTACCTACACACTAATAAATCTAACACCTTTCGAAACGCAAAACACACGAAGTTATAAAACTACAATATTCTACCGCGTTTGCATCAGTCCAAGCCGAACAGATGCGCCGGTTAGATTAGCTGAACAAAGATGTCGAGGATTTGTAACATTTATTGTCAGTGCACACCGCATTTTGATATCAGTTACAAATAAAACCACATACACACTTAGAAAATTTTACAGTATTAGGTAATGTTTTACCTGAACAGTTCGATAATCCGATTTAACGGATTTCGGTACAATTTGACAAGTTCCGGTAATTTTTTTACCGAAATACTTTAAAATTTCACCGAAATCCGTTAAATCGGATTACCGAACGTTCAGCTGTTGAAAGTTCGGTAAAAAATTACCGAATACTGTAAAATTTTCTAAGTGTGTACACTGGCGTTTGACACACAACAAGCCGACCCAATTTGGATACCCAATCCAGTTTAAAACTGATTCAAAAAAGAATTCGCTATAAAAAAGAACAAGTTTGGCAGTGTTGCGAGATTTAATTTAACATAAAATCGAAATGCGATAAAGCATCAAAATCGTGCAGTATTTAGAATTTTTTGCGGAGTTCTTTATGTGCATTGGTTTTTGTGTAAAGATGTTTTTAAAATGTTATTATTACATTCATGAAGGCTAATAATTTTTTTTATGCAACTAGCGATTTGAAGTTGGATCACTGTTGTAGAACCCCTTGGTCCAAAGTGCACCTTGAAGCCAGCACCTAGTTGTACATATTTGCGCCTTTGTTTTGATTTGCTGTGTTATTTTGACAGAATGATTGAGAGTGTGTTCGTGTGAGTTCATTATTAGGGGCGAATCATTAAGCTTGGGACCGAGCGTGGGACCGATGTGCTAGTACTGACTGAGCCAAGAAAAAAATCGCTTTTGTATGAGACCTACTGGTCTTAGAGTTAGTCTATGGTATTTCCTTGATTATATCAGTTTTTAATACGTTAGAATCAACTACGTTGATGTATATTACATTTTTTTTGCTGTGTAGTTAATTTTACCATTGTTGGGGGTTATGATGTCTATGGCAGTATAGTGATATTGAACCGACTATCCTCATGGTCAACATAACAAATAAAAATAGTTAATTCAACATTTATCATAATATCGGCATAGTCTTAGTTACCGTGATTATAGTCAAGAATGCCATAGGAGTCGGACATCATCCTGTAGATGGGCAACATCTAGCCCGAAACCGGTCGACTAAAAAGGTAAATTTAAACCCCTTTTTACGTGTTGTAAGAACTACAAGTGGTGTGTCCTGTCTCGCATCGCGTCTCTCGAGTGTATTAAGTTCTTACGTTAACACAAGCCACACAAAAATTATAATGGCATGAACGTGGTCAATTAATCCATTTTCACGGTTATTGTTACCATCACAAATAACAAACCCAAAAAGGAGAGAGTTCCACTCCTATGTGCGCATCAAAACAGAGTGCACACAATATATCGCTAGAATAACTATCACAAAGCCATCAGTGATACATGGGCGCCTTCCAAACGTCTTATTTTGCCTCTTGAGGTGCCGGACTTGTCCGTGCTTCGACCTACCCTGCAGTGGGATGTTAGGCAAAAGATGATGTCTTTAGTTCGAGTACCACTGTACACATGCCCTTTTGCTCAATTTTCAAAAACATCTCTTCTATTTCCAACCTGCCGTACACTGACGGAACTTTCAACACTTTGTCTTCATATCTTTCATTCTAGCAAAAACATTAATGTTCACTCTTGGTAACTCATGGTGATGAGCGAACATCTCCTACATCTTTATTTTCAGTTTATTTCTAGCATTGTTTGTGTCAAAGCAAACCGAGAATTTGTTTAGGCAACTTTAAATATTCAATTTTGGTTGAAACAACCTAAAACTTGATTTTTAAAGTTTTAAAGTTTTTTTCTCCGTTCTTTTAATATTGAATTCCTTTAAAAATGTTGCACAACATGAGGAATTACATGAGAACAAGACTAAATAGCAAGAAGAAGAATATCATTCACAACACAACATGCAAGAGGCGCCACGGGGTAATCAAATCAAGTAGTTTGGATTCGCTCCTTTTCCCGCCCATGACTTCCTGACTATCTTTGCGTGCCCCTGACCCATCATGAATCTCTCTGATCCCCCCTTTAGTATAAAGGGTACTCCGGTTAATCTTGCTATTTTCTCCGGATAATCGACCCCCGGATAGTAGAACCTATAGTAGGATAATCTAGTCAGACCTATTATTTGAACGATTCTGAGATACTCAAATTCCTGTTTTTATAAGAAATCGGATCCGTTATAACAAAACAATGTTATTTTGATTCCTCCGAAAACGTTATAAAATTATCGTTTTATTTCTTATTCTTGTGGGTTCTTCCATTGAGATGTATTTTTCCTACTGACAATTTGACAGCAATAAATTAAAAATGATTAAAATGGTTCATATGGAGCACTTTGGTCCGCTTCAGTTTATTCAATATATGCCATCACACTCGTCCAATGCTTCAACATCGAAACTTTCATCGTGTTCTGAAAAAGATTGTGACGCCCCCACATTGAGATCGAGTGGTTCATCCTCGGGTGCAATCTGAAGTTAAACAATGTATAGGATTTTGTATGTAATACCATAGACTAACTCTAAGACCAGTAGGTCCCATACAAAAACGATTTTTTTCTTGGCTCAGTCAGTACTAGAACATCGTCCCAAGCTCGGTCCCAAGATCAATAATGCACCCCTTATAATGAACTCACATGAACACACTCTCAAATACTCTGTCAAAATAACACAGCAAATCAAAACAAAGGCGCAAATATGTATAACAAGGTGCTGGTTTCAAGGTGTAATTCGGACCAAGGGGTTCTACAACAGTGAACCAATTTCAAATCGCTAGTTACATATTGATTGTTGGTAATACTTTCTAAAAAATTATCTGTCCCCTCCGTTGATGTTCCATCAACATACGTTCCGTACTGCTGCAGAGAGCAGATTATTTTCCTCCTCTTCAATGCAGTCGAGCAAGTTTTCTGAATTCTGTTGGTGCAGAGTCTTTGAACCGAAGCTCTGCAGCCACATCAAAGGATTGAAAACTTTCCTCCACGTTTTAACGCCTTTTGTAATCACTCGGCGGCAATAGCCTTAAAATTGTTGGTATCACTCTTGCTTTTTCTGGTATCCCCAGGAGCTTGCTTCTTTCGGAGTGGTTTCGGATCTTTTGACCATTCTGTATCACTTTCTTCCGGAATCTATTATCGTTGCTTAACTTTTGTCATCAGTCTAGTATAAGTCGAGAGTTGCAAATAAGCTCAAATATGTGACATCTTGGCATCTTGACTGCTTGGCGCGTATGTACAAATAACTACTGGTAAATACATTAATTGTTATGTTATTTATTCTCCGTGCGAGGAGAAACGATTATGATGTAGAAGGAGATGTTCGCTCATCACCATGAGGCACCAAGAGTGAATATTAATGTTTTTGACTAGAATGAAAGATGGGAGGAGAAAGTGTTGAAAGTTCCGTCAGTGTGAGGCAGCGGAAATAGAACAGATGTTTTTATTTAGGAAAATTGAGCGAAAAGGGCATGTATCCAGTGGTACTCGAACCATGGGCGTCAATCTTTGCCTAACATCCCACTGCGGGGTAGGTTGTAGCAACGGAACAAGTCCGCCACTTCAACAGGCAAAAATTGACGCATGGAAAGACGCTCATGTACCACTGTGGCTTGTATAGTTATTCTAGCGATCTATTGTGTGCACTCTGTTTATTGATGCGCACATGGGAGAGGAACTCTCTCCTTTTTTGGGTTTGTTTTGATTCGTTCCGACTGACGATCACTTAAGTTTTTCTCGTCGTCTCCAACGTAGAGACCTCGGAAAGAAACACCGTGAAGCGATGCGATACTGGTCCCCACCAGTATAATTAATGGTTACCACCATTTATGGTTTCACATACATTAATTGTTATGTTGTCTGATCTTTTTAAATGATAAGCAGATATACCACACAACAAGTCGACTTATCTGCGCATGAAAATTATAACCGGTGTATCTGAAATGACGCAAGTGCTACGTTCTGAAATACCGACGTATCCAACCGGTGTATGTTAAGATTTAGATGTTTGAGATGTCACACTGACGTATCTAATAGTACGTTCGCACTACTGCTTATATTACGTGATATACTCACTCTCACAGGACGCTTGAAAACATGGCTCACAGTAAAAGTAAAACTTTTTATAGCGTGCACAGGCTCATTCGCCAAGGTGGAAACCGTATTTGCTATAAAAAGGAGTGCGATAAAATCAGTGAAGTTTCTAACGGCCGTGCGGTAAAATGATCTTACTTTTATGGCATGCAAGCACTAACACATGTGCGCCGCAATCAAAACAATAACACCTTTCATAATACTCGATAAGAATAATGATAATTTTAATATGATTTTCAACTATAATTTAAGTCGAATTTTCTTAATAACAAATAAGCCAACCGTTTGATTGTTCAGCCCCTGCTCAGGGCCATGGTCAGCTAACGGCGCCAGTGATGTTCAGCAACCACGAACAACTGAAGCGCCGCACACCGAAGGACGGAATCGACCGACGGGAATTTATAACCCTACTTGTAGACGAATATTACGAAACTCCTAGTTTAGGTGAGTTTATTTTTCGATTACTATTTGCTCTAATTATAGAAACCGGTAGAATGACATAAAATTTGCATTTTCAGAAGCTCAACAGCAGGTCACGGCCAACCTCGCAAATTTCGCATACGATCCGGATCAACTGGGGCTACCTCCGACAGGCCAAGGCTCACGATCTGTTTATCGAGATACTGAACGGTTCTGTAGATCCGGCATTACTGGTTCACGCCGCAGCGGGTGTTTGTAACTTTTGCTTGGAAGAGCAAATCGGCGAATATCTTCAACGCGGTGGCACTGTGAAGCAGATAAGGACTTTGATAGAGACGTACCCCGGACAGGGGGGAATTGCTTGGACACCTATTGACCACATTGATCTATGTGGACAAGGCACCGATAGATCCGGCCTTTCGAAATCTGTTGGTTAATTTGCAGCGAGGAACCAATAGGATTGTGGCTAACTTGGCAACCGTTTATCTGGAAGATAATGGTGCTGCTTCAAATAAGAAGGTGCCTGAGCAGTAGTTTCAGTACCGGTCAAGTGCTCACGTTGGGGAGGGTTTTTCGCCAGGACGATTTGGTGAAGTTTGCCGAATTCACCGGGGACCGGAATCCGATTCATCAGCTGAGTGAGCTAAGTTTTGTGAACGGTGCACTGTTGAATGCGACTACGGCAGGAATCATAGGAGTAACTTTCCGGGCTATGTGGTAACTTCTCAGGAATTTAGATTTCCCAACCGGTGCCGCCTGGACGAGGAGGTGTTGTTCCGGGTGAAGGTCGAAGGGCTGAGAAAAGTCGTAAGCATTTCGTATGACTGCACTCAAGGGGAGCAGACGGTGTTCGTGGGGACGGCTAAATTGTTTGCTGTTAGGTCTTAGTTGTGTTCAAAATAAACGGTGACACATTGTGATGGTGTTATGACTTATAAACAAGAGTTTCCTTCAGTCCGATGACCTTAAGCTTGCAGTCAAGTGGTAAGCTCGGCTCCACGGTGACCGTCAATGTCAGGGAAGAGTGCTGGCTGAGCAGAATTCACTGCTTGTAGTCTTTCCTTTTGCATTGACCGTTCTGGTGAAGTTAGTTCAGTTCCAGTAGCGCGTCAAGATGGTTCACAAAATTCGTGCAGTGATCGTCATAATTAAGTTTGCTGTTCTCTTGAGCATTCTTTGTTCCGTCGAATGCAACCGAAACGTGAGGGTAAGGCCCCGCAAGACTAAGAATGCCGATCTGGAAAGCAACACTGTGTACCAGTCTGACAATGTGCCTTGTTCGTGTGCCATTTTTCTGACCGGGCAATTCAACAAGCAAAACCGCTCGGAACCCCCCCGCGGCAATCCCGGGATTCAGATGGAACTAATGCAAAACTATCCATGCACAAGTGCGGGTAATAAGCAGTGTTCGAATCGATGTCTGGACGCCATCCTGAAACACTTACCTAACTCGCCGGCCTTGATCTGCGGTACCATCGATAGGGATTGCTTCCGAGAGCGGGCCTATCTGTTCTATCAAAGTTGCACGCCCCGCTGGGTCAATACGAACCTATCGGCCGGGAGGGAGTTTTGCTGCCAAGATGATCGACCAGTGCGGTGCGCGAAGATGGCAGCTGTGATCCGACAGTCACTGCTCTCCGGCAATGGCACCATGGCCACCAGTCAGCAAGAAGAGGACAACGAAGCAGGGTCATATGAAGAAGAATAAAGGGATGTGATACCCAAGTAGAAATGACCGGCAATTCAGTTGCATTTTTTTGGTTACTTCCGAAAATCACCCCCGAGGGATTGGGTTTCTTCAGTGACTTTTATCAACAGTGGTTCAGTGTTGTTTTTGTTTTTAATTCTTACATGGAAATACATAAGCAACCGAATGAGCGTTTAGAACTGAATCATCTGTCCCTTGCGCTTCTTGTCGCCTCCCAGTTCGAAGTGCTTGCAGCGCTTCAGTGGGGTCTGCTTGCGGTATTTGCAGTCGACACATTCCATACGCAGTACGATTTTCTTGGTGGTCTTAGCCTGAAAGCAGAAGGGAAATGTTCGAAATGTGGTTAGTTGAAAGTTGACAGACGATGAGGATGGTTTTGAAATTCGCAGTTCATAGAAGTGCAAACATAGAACAAATTGAAGTTAGTTTAAAAACGAAAGTAGGAGTCTTTCTTTGAAGTCTTAGATGGTTTAGGTAATAAATGCACATTTTGATAAAGCTTTCGTTATTCTAGAGTATGTTGGATGTTTTCAACATGGAGAGAAATCAACTCACTGAGCAAGTGTATCTATATCTAGATTCTAGATATATTACGCTTATGTAGCGAACGTTGTGCAGGGTCTCTGATAACTGATTTAGGCAAACAAAACGGGTAGAATACAAGCTTTAAAATCATAAAGAAATATTCCTAACTTTAAGCCAACAAATGATGTTTTGAGCTTGTACTGGAAAATAGAAGATAACTTGTCAATAATCAATTTTCTGGAGAATTCACGTATTGATAATAGACACTCTGATCTTGTTAGGTAGTTATTGGCTTAAATTACCAATACTGTTCACCTGATGGGCCGATGGTACCAGAAATCAACATTCTAGAAAAAAAACCTCGAATCGATTTACAAGAATCGCAATTAGTCTTGGATTTTCTGAAGATTAGGTTAACACTAAGTTGCATTGCATTCGAATCTTTAGGTTTCTATTCTGACATTCGAAAGATCTATTAACTATAAGAACCTAACATTTCTAAAGTATACAACTAAAGAATCCTTCCTCGAATTATTTCACAATATATGTAACTGAACGCTGATTTTTATAATACTCTAATTTAACTGTCATTCCTTGTGGGAAACTTATTAATCTCTCTGTTGAGTAATAAAACCGAACTCCATCTCCCACTCTGACGAAGATCTAGCAACTCTTCAAATCATCTAAACTAATCTTCCAACAGATCCTATCACCTTCGAAAAGATGCGATTATCCTCTGGGGAACACAATCGAGCCCCAAAACTTACCTTCTTTCTGAAGATGGGCTTGGTCTGACCGCCGAAACCCTTCTGTTTACGATCGTAACGGCGACGACCCTGCGAAGCCTGACGTTCCTTGGATTTCTTGTACTGCGTGACCTTGTGGACGCGGTGCACCTTGCACTTCTTGCAGTAGGTACGACGCTGCTTGGGTACGTTCACCTAAAATATATGCATCCGAAGATTAGTTTCCATTACCGAAATCCAAACACTCCTTAACCTCAAGGAGTGCGATTTAAGCACAAAACATTTCACTGTTTTCGGCAAAAAATAAACCGATCCGGGTGGCAAAATTCATCAGATGCCTGGTAGATCGAGTACTCAACATGATTACGGCACAGTTAGCTCGAAATCAGCTCATTTCAACTGCGAAAACAGCGAAAATTCACTTCACCACGTACCATTTTGATGTTCTCGTCGATTCAGTCACAAACGAAAAGAGAGCGCAGGAAACAAGAGCTGTCAAATGCGGCTGACAGTCTGTTAGGCAGCTTCCGGTGAGTTTGATGCAAGAAAGCCGCCGGCATCGAAAGCGTTGTCAAGTGCAAAATGGGCTTGTAAGTGCTGCGCTCTGACGGCGAGCACGTGTAATCAGGTGGGATTGGACTACAGTCTGCTACACACCCCAGAAAATTCTACAGTATTCGGCAATTCTTGCCGAACTTTCTGCAGCTGAAACAGTTCGGCAATCGTAATTAACGGATTTCGGTAAGTGAGTGACCAGTTCCGTAATTCGTTACGCGGATATATTAGCAAAGTCACCGAAGACCGGTAATCTGGATTACCGGAACGTTGGCGGACTGTTGTTAGTTCGGTAAAAAATTCTGCCGAACACTGATAATTTTTCGTAAGTGTGTAGATTCTAGTGAATCTAGTGAATCTAGTGACTTTACAGATTGGACGGCCAGAATTGTTTTATCATTGTGTTTGAAACCCAGAATAATTCACACCTGGCTTCTCTATTAAGGATTTTCCTCCCGTTCTATACTTTCGCCTAAACTCAAACTCGGTTGTTACCATGTTGGAAGATACAAGTTGACAGGTATAGGTAGCACAACCGAGCGGTGACATATTCTGACTGGTCGCATCCATGTTAAAGTATAGGACGAAAGTTTTTGAACGACCACTAAACAATTCCAGAGGAAACTTGTCATAAAAGCAAATTTGTTGTATGATAGATTAATCACCGACAAACCATGAAAGCGGCAGAAACTCCATCACTTTGCTGATCAAGAATCCATAACGGCCGATTGGCAAATGTGTAGCGAATCCCATCTGTCAAAATCTATAAGAATCTTTTTATCAGATACAACTCATTTGTGCCGAAATAGCTCAGACATGAACCTGCTTTTAACAGGTTTCGAAGCGTGTTCGTGGCTTTGATAGGAAGTTAAGCGAGCGCGAAGATAGATGTCAGTCATATGATTTGAACAGAAAAATTATGAAATTTTCTATTGTCATTCATGTTCGGTTTGTCGGTGGATTAATCATCCAAAACTACTCAATAAGGAGAAGTTTCAGCAAAATGAAAGTGAAATAAAAATAATAACCCCATTGTGGAGTTTTTTGAGTGTTTCTGTCCATTGTAAAAAAACCCGCTTTCAGTTCTGTTTCTGTTTCTTGGATGTGGAGCTTGATGAAATTGAAGCTGCATATAGGATAGCAGATGAAAAGTCCCTTCTCGTCAAGTTCAAGCCTGAACAGTCGATGCTACACGCGTTGACCGTCAACTTGGATGAACTTAAGTTTCATTATGAGAATGGAAAAAAGGTTAAAGTACACATGTCGCATGTCCAGGATCACGTCTGTTATGTGGACATTATGTCGCATCTCCCCACCAGAGGTTCCTGACCGGTGGTATCAAAATATGGACATGTAAAACGCACCGTGCGGGAGAAGTTTCCGCCAAGCCGGGCATTACCCGCCTACGTTGGCGTGCAGCGGCGCGTACATGGATGTGAAGCGGTAAATCCCTCCTCGCTGCACTTTGCCAGCCGGAAGGGAAACATTTAGGAGGACAAGGACAAATGCTTCATCTGCAAGGAAGAGGGACACCTGATGGCTTCCTGTCCCAAGCGGAAAGATTGACGTCAGCCGGAAATTGCGTCGTCAAGAGAAGGAGCAGTGCGGTAAAAAGAAAAAATATCCGGATGTGCAGTAACTGGAGGCACAGACAACTGTGTAGCATCAGAAACTGATGGTGAGGGTGAATTGGAAACGCTAGAGGTGCTGGAAGATCTAAAACGGATGGAATCTGTCATCGTGGACACCGAAATAAATAATGATGAACCAAAGGAGATGGAAACTCGCGATCACCCGCTGCTACAGTAAACAAAAAGAGTCAATTAGAATTGCAAAAGAACAAGAAGAAGCAATCATAAAATCGCCCCCAAGAAAGAAGAAGAACTCTAGTATGTTTAAAAAATAGTTTTTAACGTGTGAAACCCACAAACATTGCTTATGGCTCCGTAAAGCTAACGCAATTGAGCCGCACAAACAAAAAACTGAAAAAAACACCCCGCTTTAAATTAAAATTTCATTTGAATTTTTAAGAGGCATTTAATGTATTGTTTTGCTTGAATTGCTATTTCTGAAGGCTCAAACGTAGTGATAACGGAAGCGGAACGGCGACGCCCCGTCCGACCATACCCAAAACACTGATTACGATTCAGGTTGATTCTCGCCAGGACTTCCATCAGGCAGTCAATTTACGCCATCTCCGTCAAAACTTGCTGTTTCCGGTTCCGGTTTCCGCCCGCATTGGGATGGGATGGCAGTGAATACTGGACTCGCGCTCTCCATATCTACAGGTCTCAAGTTGATTGCTCGCCGCCGGTAGAAGGCACTTCCTCATCATACGCAGGTGGTGGTTTTTGTTGGTGACGATAAACGTAGGGGGACAATGATACTCCCCCACCGGCCTAAAGTTCCTATCTTGCGCAATAACAGCATCTGTCAAGTTTCTAGTCTCTAAACCACACCTCTTCGGTTTGGGTGAAGGGGGTTTCCCGTCGCTTGGAAAGTATTATCCATGTTTGAAGGCGTCAATCAGCTTGTTTAACTTGGCGACCGTGAAAGATTCAAAATTAAAATTGGATGAGGTTCCCAATATACTCTAGCGCGCTTCGGGTAGAATTAGATCAAAAACAATTGTCTGTATTTCAGTTATTTATTGTTGAATTCAAGATCTTTTTTTATACATTTCATACTTTTAAGAAAAAATACGAGTTAAAATTATTCGTCAGGGTTTCGAAGGAATTCTCGAATTTTTCCTGTATCTACGGCATCATTAGGCGGCGCACACCTTCTTCGTCCATCGTTTTGGCTTATCTTATTCCACCAGGTCTTCGTCCGAGTTAGGATGTCTACATGACAGCCTTTCGCTTTGCCTTGAGTCTCCTCTTCATGATTGCCCAGTATTTCTCAATAGGGTGGAACCGCAGAGGCGGTTGGGTGGTTTTTAAGGTTTTTCGGAACAACCCTGGACCCCTTTCTCTCGCATACCATTCTTGAACGACTTTGGCTGTAATGACAGCTTGCCAAATCTGGCCAAAACATTACAGGATGGTCGCGGGATCGAATGAACGGCAAAATTTGTTTTTGGAGACACTCTTTTGGTATAGTTCCGCCGTCATTGTCTCATTTTGTAACGAAACCTTTCGCTTTTTTTGCCATAGCTGCAAATGCCCTGCAAAATCATGAATTTTCGTGCAAATTTGTCGGCAAAAACAAATTTAAATTTGGCTGGAACATCCCCCGAGCCGTTGCCAAGTAAAATTTTTTGACCTGGGGTTTGCCCGAAGTCAGCCTTGACATAGGTTTCATCGTCCATCAGAAGACACCCGTCGAACTTGGTCAGCACCTGGTCGTATAGCTTCCGGAGCAC
This sequence comes from Aedes japonicus, assembly GCA_034211315.2. Lineage (NCBI taxonomy): Eukaryota > Metazoa > Arthropoda > Insecta > Diptera > Culicidae > Aedes > Aedes japonicus. The sequence goes on from JASCZW010010372.1 coordinate 19,565, forward strand.
GGATTTTGGCCACACTATTCTGTTTTATGGTCCGATTTGGCTGTTTGCTAGCTCGATACGACTTGATTCCTTCCCGAGTCGAGTTCTCCTCACGGTACTATGGGCAGCACCGAATTTTCTGGCCAAATCACGGTCCGACAGATTGGGATTCCTCTTAATCGTCTTCAAATCTTACCACGCAGTTTCCGGTCGACAGTTCCACTCCGACGATTGGCTTGAGGCTTCCGAATCGTCGTCAATCGTTTCCTTCTACCGTTTGATAACGCGCCATACGGTATTTCTGGGCAATTTCAGCTGTTTAGCTAGCCTGATATGCAGACCACAATGGATTTTCCAAATAACTGTGCACCATTTTTTCCTTCTTTCGGCTTCCATGTTGATTGTTTACAAAGTACAGTCGATTTGCGGAATGTCAAAAATACATACGTGAAGCTGACAAAATTCCCGACACGTGGGCGCCAAGAACTTCCAAATCCGTTCACCAGGAGCGCCACAATATGAGCAAAAGTTTGTTCCAATTCTAAATGAAGCAAGCCTTAGCACTTTGTTGGCTTTGTACCTATCTTCATTTCATTAATGCATGGCAGACTCCATTGTATTGAAATGCACCTATAAAAAAACATTTTTCAGGCCCGGGTATAAATAAAAATTTACCTTGATCTAGCTATCTTCTCAACGAGAGGCTTAAAAATCCCAACATAGCAACCGTTTTGCAAAAAAATAGACTTTTTTGACTTTGATCATTTACTTCAGATAGCATCAGTTTGTATCGCTTTCTGTTGCGTCTAAACAGAAACAGATAAGGCTGACAGCCTCTATGTCTGAGAAAGATTTATTTCTTTATTCAATACCCCATCATGTACCGCCTTGTTCAGACTATAGAGTTATAACATGTTATAAGCCCTATCTTGATGACGAATTTCTTTGTTGTAATTATTTGGCAAACCGTTATAACATGTTATAACTCGTTTGTCTGAATATTGCATAACATACATTTTTTTATGGATATTGTTGGGACAAATCTTCTCGGTAATAAAATCCAAAAATAACTTCAAAACGGCTGGGTTTACGAAAAAAGTTTGTATGTGCTTTTTTATTAAAAATGAATTCGTAGAGTCTATTATTGGTAAAGTTATATTAAAAATACGCGATTTCAAAAAATTGCAAAAATCCATAAAATTTAAAAACAAAAATTTTTAAAATCAAATAAGTGACCAAAGTCTTAAACTTTTCACCAGATTTTAGGGATATATGTAACTTCAAGTTTTTTTCAATTTTTTTTAGAAAATCTCGCTTTTAAAAAAAATCAATGTTTTATACATTTTTTAGCATGAATTAACATTTTCTAAATTTTAGTTTTCTCTTTTTTTTCTTTTATTTTTTTTTTTAGAAGAAATTCTATTCTTTTTTATTTATTTTTTTAAAAAAATTCCTATTTTTTTTTATTTATCTTTTAGAAAAATTTTAAATTTTTTCTCAAAGCACGAGTCCAATGACCAACAACTTTCTTTTCAGACGACATTTTGATCAGAATGATCGTTAATATGTTATGATGATTTGAAAAAATAAAATTCATATTTTACACAAACCCTTATAGAAAATTAGTCTAGGAAATTTTCGAGGATATTTTTTATGAAAAATGTTATCTTGGGTGAAACTTACAAATGGACAAAATTCATTAAATCCGGAAACTGTCGAGACAAAATCAATCTTTTTTTAGCATTTCTGGCTGGAAATGCTCCATAGGATCAAATGAGGTCTGGCGCGAGGTGGTGAAGAGCAAGGCGTGACTGGTCGGTATTAGTAACGAAAATTGTGTAAACAATCCATGATTGGTGCAGTGACGTAGAAACTCCAAAAACAACGTAAGTGATAACAAGGCATGTTTAGTTTTTGTCCGCATCGCTTGTAGTGCACAGAAAGGTTTTCAGCCAAAACCTTTAAAAACTTTACCAATTAGCGCAAATACACACAATTTCATTTGCGATTTGCTGCTGTTGTAGAATTGTTGTTTTTGGAGATCTATGTCACGCATGTTTACAGAAAACAGGCTGTGCATCATCTCACGAACACAATGACAGTATTTGCATTGCACTAATACAACTTAACAACCACTTCTTCTCCACCTGTATAGACCTCATTGCGATAGGTTGCGTGCTTTTCATTACTTTTCTGTACTAGTATCATATCAATGCCTGGGACAGACATACAACGCTGACCGTTGTACGAACTGTCAAATACTTTAATCCAGTACCAAAAAACACGTACTAGACTAAAGGAGTACAACGCTGTACGTTGTATGTCTGTACCAGGTATAACTCTAAGACCAGTAGGTCCCATACAAATATGATTTTTTTTCTTGGCTCAGTCAGTACTTCAGCACATCGCTCCCCAACCTCGGTCCCAAGCTCAATAATGCGCCCCTAATAATGAACTCACACGAACACACTCTCAAACATTCTGTCAAAATAACACAGCAAATCAAAACAAAGACGCAAATTTGTATAAACAGGTGCTGACTTCAAGGTGTACTTCGAACCAAGGGGTTCTACAACAGTGAACCAATTTCAAATCGCTAGTTGCATATTGATTGTTGCTAGTATCTTGGGCTTTGTTTTAATTCGCTACACTGTACACGGTTACTGGCTAAAACCCATTAATGGGTGCAAAAATACGCATTTTTCAACACCACACGTAAATGTCAAACAATGGGTATAATTTGATTTGCCAAAATGGGTAAAAAAATACCCATCGGTGAGAACTTATTAGCAGGAAAAAATGGGTGAAAAATACTAATGAAAATTATTTAACTCTCTTCAGTCGTTTGTGCGTTGAGTCTCGAATCAAATAAATCCGGTCCGAAATCTGCCAACAAATGCAATTCAACAAATAAGCTGGGCAAAAGTGGATAGTTGGTCCAGTTGGTATGTAAAAGATTCCTAAATATATGAATAAATAAATTTAAAATAATCAATTTCCAAAACCGCCATTCTCAGATTGTTTGAAAAATGGAGGAGCTTCGAAAGAAACTGGACTTCGAGTTTTACATAATATTAATGCACTATCGAGTTTTACATCATATTAATGCTGTTCAATAAAAAATATTTAGAAATATTCGACTATCTACGACTATTTTTATTTCCAACGGATATTTTTTCGAAAGCACACTGAATTCATTATCAATTTATCTATTCATGATTCAAAAATGGGTGTTTTTTACCCATTTTGTAAAAAAAAATTTTACTCTGATGGGTAAAAAATACCCATTTTTTGACGGAAGTGGCCCATACTCATTAATGGGTTATTCGCGTTTACCCATTAAATGAGGAGTGGCGATTATAGCGAAAGTGAGTACTATAGTACCCATTAATGGGTTTTAGCCAGTAACTGATAGCAACCGGCCAGTACCCATTAATGGGTAAAAAATCACCCATTTCAAACTTAAGTGGGTTAACTCCTTTAATGGGTAAAACAATTTTACCTACTAATGGGTAAAGAGCCTGTACGTCAGGCTATCGGGTATTTTTACCCATTTTTCAATATGTTTGTTATTTGAGAAATGGCGCACCATTTTCAAAGTTTGTTTTGGGAAATGAGTATGAAATACCCATTTTTCAAAATGTATGTTATGAATGAATTCCAATTTTTCGTGATTTGTTTTTACTTGTGATATTGAATAAATAGCATTAGAATAAACATAAGTCGATAGCAATAACTGTATTTGTATTTGCATTTGTGTATTATAATTCGTAACAACAACTCTTTAGTACAGGCCTTGTACCTCTCAGGTATGTCAAGTTTCGTTCGGGGTTTTTCACATCGCCAAATATTCCGGCGACGTGGTGGTCCATTGAAGCGGTCATCACATCATGATCATCCAGACAGATTCCTACATCGCTCAAACAATTCCTGAAGCTTGGAATGGAAAGCTTGGATTTCCACGCCTCGGAAGGGACACGTACCCGGAAGTACGATTCTACTGATGAGATCAAAGCATTTTAAATTATTATAATAAAATAATAACGTACCTCTCAGTTTTTGGAAGCTTTCACTATCCAATTTAACCTTCAGTTCTTCCATATTCTTTTCGTTTTCGTGGACCGGATTCCACGAAGGTTTTTTTTTATTTTCGAACAGCGCACGTTAAACTATACAGAGGGAGTTAAGAAAATGCTTAAATATTTTTTTCCCATTAATGGGTAGAAAAAAAAACCCATCTTTTGGTCCCTCATTGAAAATAAAACATGGGTCTTTACTATGCATTATTTAGATTTTAAAAGTACCCATTTTTGACAACTTCATATACTATAAAAAAATGGGTACATTTTTACCCATTCATGGGTACTGGCCAGTTACAGTGTATGTTATTTTGACAGACTATTTGATGGTGTGTTGGTGTGAGTTATACTTATGACAGACCTACAACCATAGACTTGAACTGTCAGATACTTTAAGGGGCAATATACTGTTAGAATGACTCAAAAAATCTTTTCTTTTTTCTTGTTTTAAAAGTAGGTAATTTCCCGCAGAATACGCTACTAAAACCTTTTTTCCAAATTCGAACTCCAAGTGTTTCTTTTCATCTTTCGAAGACGCCTTTTTTCGCGCGCAGACCGATAATTAAAACTTTCAACGCGTTTTTCTCAAAACAGCATTTTCGGAGTTTATGCCGGTGATAAGTGAAAACTAATTATTGGATTGAGCTGAAACTTAGAGGATTTTTTAAATTATAATATTACCTTCTACATGAATTAAAAATTATTGTATTATTGTACAATAAAATTATTGTGTATGGCTTGTAATAATATTATTACAATATGGAAAAAATGTGATAAAATGGCGGAAAAAATTGGATTTTTTTCAAAAAAGTTACGCCAAAAGTCCAATTTGTTTTTTTTTTTACTTTATTTTTCAATTTATTTAATAGCTGTAGAAATGTAATTAATGAAATTTTTTGGGTTAGCAGGTTCAGACTTCAAAATCTGTAACCAGGAGAGCTGCAGCACAAGCAAACACAACGACTTTGCAAACGCACTCTTAACCATAGACTAACTCTAAGACCAGTAGGTCCCATACAAATACGATTTTTTTCTTGGCTAAGTCAGTACAAGCACATCGGTCCCAAGCTCGGTCCCAAGCTTAATAATGCGCTCCTAATAATGAACTCACATGAACACACTCTCAAATATTCTGTCAAAATAACACAGCAAATCAAAACAAAGGCGCAAATATGTATAACAAGGTGCTGGCTTCAAGGTGTAATTCGACCAAGGGGTTCTACAACAGTGAACCAATTTCAAATCGCTAGCTGTATATTGATTGTTGGCTTAACGCTTCGATACATTTTAAGTTCCCGCTCCAGGCAAAGCTTGGGATTTCCGGATGTGCTGTATAATTACCTGAGCCAACAAAATTATTCATTTTCTTCATGACTATACACCTTGCTGGTTTTGGACGCCCTAAACATGAACAGATTCTCAGGTTTATACGATTGAAATTAAAGTGCTTAAGGCAAACCCGGCACTGTAGATCATCCCATCACATCATAATAGATCACTGTTGAAAATTGATCTCAAATCTTCCCGCCTTTATCCTCACCGGTGATTTGTTCTATTTCTGCCCTTATAATAAGCGATATTTTCAACCTTAGACTGGTTCATTTCTGTTATGGCTCGTCTGTTAACGTTAGATTTACCAAAACATCATTGATAACTCAGCTCGCAATCGTTTGCACCAGTTACAATCTGACTGAGATAAAATCATTCCCAAACAACACGCAGTCCCGTTGCTCGTCCGGAAACGTTGCAAGCGACTTTCAGCTCTCAAGTCACGCCGAAAAAAACTTAAACGGTGAGAACCTTTTCTCCTTCCTTCCTTCCTTCGTCCCAACCTGATTGTGTGTTTTTCTCCTTTCTTCAGTCCCAAGCATCAACGAACGCCTCGTTGAGAGTTATAAGAAGTAGGTACCTCTAGAGGTGTTGGCTGATGATGGTCTCTTGTAGCGGCCGCGGCCACACTCATTTGCTCCCTCCAAGTCGAAAAACGAACGGCGAAGGAAATTAATTTATGAGTTGAACTTTTATTTCACTCCTTCCGCTTTCGGTCGTTTCCTTTTGGGCATATTTTCTGAAAATTGCCCTAGCTGGCTTATGCGGCCAGCCAGATCGATCGGATTTCATCAAACGGTGGATTTTTCGGTTCCTGTTCTCGATGAAGAAAGTTGCAAGTGGAAGGGTCAACGCTTTCGTTCATGAGACTGACTTTCAGAATTGGATAATCTGCCTGAAAACCAAAACTATAAAGATTATGAGTTCAATTGAGATGATAACAGCAGTCCTCAAGATTCGAACGACTACGGCTTCCTTTCCCTTTCAACGTGATGCAAGATTGGACTTCAAGGGAGAGTGAAATGATTGTGCACTTACAGAGGCTTAACGCCATAAAATTGTGTCCTGCGCAAAGATTTATAAATTGAACAACTACAATTACCAGGTGGTCTTCGTTTTGCGTTAACACATAAACATACAACTCTAGACTTGTACCGGCAAAAACTGAGGACTTAAAATGACGAATATTGCGCATCTCCTTTCCGTTCGCGGTGCGCTCATTAAAAATCAAGATTCATAATTGCGCGTGTTGGTACATTTGTATCCGCTGAAAGTCTTCTCCGGGTTGACTGTCAGTCTACCAAGTAGTCGGTCGGCCGGTCGGTCGGTCGGTAATGTGATCACACGCAGCGACCTCCCCGCTGCTGAAGTGCCGCTATCGGTCGAGGTCATCTTGCGAGAGGTCCATCGCGAGGAGTTCCTTTCGCTCTCGGGAGACTTTAATTGTGGCCATTACGAGAATGGTATTCATTTATTTATTTGCTTTTACCATCGTTTGTTCAGCTCCGCTCGGCCGGCGGTTGAGAACAGTGAGAACTCGCCAGAAAGATTGAAATACTAAAAGTGTTCCTCTTTATGTAAAGTACAGCCTAATGTCCCATTTAGTTGTCAGAAAAACTGTGCTCGAATCCCAATTTGTCAAAATTTTCAAATCATTTCTCCACTTCCGCACAATCAATAACGTTCAACTCATCACATAATGCATCCTTCCTTAGCCCTCTCGTTCCACCGGGCCTGGAATCTCTCGAACAGATAAACACAGTCGAAATTTAACCGGTCAATAACACTTGTTTCTGACTCGCTTCGGCAGTCCAGACCAGAGCCAGCAGCCCCTCTGAAGCCTTCTTCCACGGCCAGCCCTGCAGCACTCGCGTGCCTCATAGAGGAATCATTACTTTTCCATCAGTAGAAGCGCGCAGAAGTAGGACTGAGAGGAGATCAGTAGCGACCATCAAATGTAACAGAGTTGAATGACTTCCTTCCATACAGTTCTTTCGGGTTATTTTCATTTCTTTGAAATGTGTTATCGGTCTACATTAATGGGGAGGTCCGCATGGAAAACGGATGTTCTAAAATAACAGAGAAATTTATTTGAGAATCTTTGAGAAATTTGAGAATGGTATTCCGCAAAAAATTCCTCCTTCTAAAAAATTAAAGTATTGTATTGCTATCTCTTTTTTCATAAAAAAAAATATCTACTCAATTTTTCGTTTCTCGTCAATTGCTCTATAGTGGCTCAAAAATCCTCTTTTATTTGTATTATTCAGTTAACTTTTACATTCATGAATAAAATACTACAGCAGGCAGCAGACTCAACTGCTGTGAGAAGCAGAATCGCCTGTTTCCTGTCATCTCGTAAAATGGTCTATTTTTTGGGGTACTGAGGAAACAATGACGTTCACGCTCAAAACAGCCTCTCTTTCATTTGTATCGCAGTCCTTTTCACACTTTTCACGAATATTCAGTAACTTTTCCGTGAGAAAAAAAAAAGGACAGTGATACAAATGAAAAACAGGCTGTTTTGAGCGTGTGATACCTAGTCCGTCCCAATTAGTGATCTTCAGAGTACAGAGATATGCGGAAATTCAATCCGACGGTTTGGCAACGGTGTTCGTTTTGTTTTTAAAAGCTGCTAACACTTCCGCAGAGTAAAATGTTACAGCTTTGTGCGTGACTTCGTCGTTGTCAGCTTTTATTGTTTGCATATATAGCGTACAAGTAATACTTAAACTATCAACTATGAAGTGTATTGCAAAGTTTTGCACAAACCGCGGAGGTGTTAAATCATCGAATTGTGTCAACATAAGCTACGTCTTGAATATTGTTGGTGTAAACCAATGTATCACCGTATATGTACATTACAAAATCGAGACAAGACTGGAAGCGGGTTGGCCGGAAACTGTCGTATGAACGACTAGTAACTTTCCGAATACTCTGATGATTACTATTGCAGACTTGAATGAGTATGTAGGTGATTCCTAATGTTGATTTCAGACTTGGCGATTTCATAATTGAACGGCTATGAGGAAATCTGCAATCCAAACAATCAGACAGAATTAGACACTGGCGCAGAATTCGCTTCAAAATACTAATAAAACGACACTAGTGAAATAACTTGATTAAAATGAAAAATGGTCTTCTGTACAAATTCCGACAAATTTTCATTTCAGCAACACAAGCAAGTCGAGCACTCGAGCACTCGACACTGAAGAAGTCTGTAAGTAGCAGACGAAATAGGCCTATCTGTCAAAAGATAAGCTCATAGTGGAATTAAATGGAATTTGCTCGCGATTACTAGCGAAAATTTAAAAAAGTGTTTCAAGGTTTAATTTTTTTTTTAAGGTGATCAAATGAAGTGTTAAATTTTAAATTCTCCTAGTTTCCTAAACACAAGCAACATTATCGAGCACAGATAATAATAAAATATTATATTATTATTACACCAAGAGTTAAGCAGAATACGAATGATTCATATATGATTTTTGAAGCGTAATAAATATAAACCATTTATTTTATCTCCATTTCAATACTTAGCTATCGAAACATTTCAGCAAACAGTAAGCATGCTCGTTTGGATCAGATTTTGACAGTTCTCGCTGCTCGATTGGCTCAACATGGCCGCTTCCGCATTAGGCTTTTTGACGTTTAATCAGCTTTCCCTTTCTAGCACATGCAGAGCAATTATGGTTTGTTTTCCTCCAAAAGCTTTTCCTTCTTACTTGCACTCCTTTGTTTTAAATGGCGCTGTAGTGTGCGTGCGTTCAAGGTCACTTAGCCTAATATATCTGTACTCTGAGGATCACTAGTCCCAATGAGCGTTCACTCTGAGGTGAAACTCATGAAGCGTAGCCAGGATTTCAAATAGGGGAGGGCAAGCTGTTTTAAGAGAGAGAGAGAGAGAGAGAGAGAGAGAGAGAGAGAGAATTACATCGTCTTCAACCAGTGGTTGCACACACTGAATACTTAACAAGGACAACTCAACGCCTGGTTGACCAGTAGAGCAGGGACATTTTCAAGTTCCACCCATTGAAGCGAGGATCAAGCTCTCACTTTGTGACAATTCGCCTGAACGACGGTTGGATTATCTTCTCTACTCTCACTCAAAGTATTTTACAATACCCGTCCGATTCCGGAAACAAGATTAAACTATTCTAAATTTGTTCTGGAATGAAAACAACAAAAAGGGTTTTAAAAACCTTCGATTTTTCACATGCTTCAAAATCGAACCGCATTAAACAGGAACCATGCCAAAATCTAGCGAGGACTGTAGTGTGTCGAAATATTCACTTTACAGTCAAGTTGAATTTTGTATAGGAACACCGGGTTTGTTAACAGTTTGTACTGAAAATGTACTCTTCCTCCACGTTCCTCTCACCCACACTGAAAATTAAATTTCGCTTTTATTACGAAATCGAAGGTAGGACTAACAAATCTATTTGATGTTTTCTGCAACAAAATTGAATTGTACTTTTCAAATAGCTACCTTCGTATTTAATGCCACACGTGTAACTGTCAAAAACACGAAGCATTTGTTGACACAGAAAGAACATTCGTTCATTGTACGAAAACAACACAAGGTGCTAAGGATATGTTTTTTTTAAAAAAGAAACGTCTCTCTGGTGAATGCGGGATTGACTGACAGATCATTTTTATCGACTCAGTATGATATTGAAAAAAAAGCGCAAACAGCGAGGAGTTGTTCAGCATATTTAATGTTTCTGACATGAGGTTCGGACTTTTATGGCAAGATCTCACTTGTTCATGGTGAACTTATAACTCTCGATAGCGCTTTAATTTTTATTTTGGGATAAATCAATTATTCCAGCCCACCCAAGCAGTAATACCAACTTGTATTGGTACGATTGAAAAGAAGTAGCAATTGGTTGATCCTCACAAAATTCATTTCATGCATTAGTTCAGTAGCATATGATAAATAAGTGTTTTATACAAAGACGATGACTTGTTGTTTTATGTAGCAAAATCCATGTTGATGAAACGAGATCGATAAGCTTATTTACGAGAATAAATTCACAAAACAACACCTCTAAAACACAGTTTTTTACTCTCCGTACTCACAACGTTTCGATAGAACAATTTTTTTATGGATGTTCAAATAATAAGTGGTTAGCTTTTAACAAACATACATTTCGAGTTTTAGTGGTTTATAGCTTATGATTTGTGCCCTCTTAACTGACCTTTAATTTAATTATTTTATCTGATATTATCTAAATCGGAAAATCAAGTATAACTTTTGGACCGAAGTAAGTCGCAAATGTAAACAAGCCGTTATTTTTGTACTAAAATGTTGCTCACGAATAATCAGCAAGTAATTTAAGTAATTTTATTCTTCAATAGCAAATAAGTATGCGTAAAAGAGTGCTTATGTATGTATTCTATTTTGCAATTTAAAATTGATTCGCATAAATTGTTCTTAACAAGCTCCTACTTTCTTGATACAGTTGTAAAAATTAAAAGTTTACGAAAAAAGAGTTTGCTTCGAGCATCGGCTGTGAACGGTTGTGTCGATGCTTTATTACGAACTATTTTGCTATCAGGCATGGCACGTTTCGTATTATTTCGGTTATTTATAATTCGGCGATGCGAGTGATCGAGGTTGCACAGAAAAAAAAACAACAAAAATGCTTCCTGGTGAGATGTGGTGGACTACCGGCAGGGTGGACCGGTGGTGGGGATCACAATTAATTTTAATCCATAATATTGGTTTGCCATGCTCGCCGTACCACCATACCCTGGGGCAAGTAAATCACTATTCCATTTTGTGAGTCGCTCCAATAGTATCCTTACTGTTGATATAAAAAGGTTCAAATCAGAAATCGGTACTCTTAAAATATTTTACTAAACGCCGCGTGAATTCAGCTTATCGTTTACTAAAAAGAACCCAATCATGTTATCCAACATTCTAGTGGCAGGCGCCAATTATTGCCTTAATTTGAGAATACCATTTTTTATATATTGAGGAGTTATGCTAGTCCCACGCATTCTCTGTGTAATAACAGCTGATTTGGCAGCAACGAAGTAGCAACCACGGTCGAACAATCATGCTTATTATCTTGCTCATGCTTATAGAAACGAATTAAATCTTTGAATAGGATAAAAAAATTGCAACCTTTTGCCATGCTGAAATACGGATACGAGCCGTCTCGTCTTGCCCGGATAATATCGTAGCATATGCTCAATTAAAGTCTCTTACATACGGAAACAATACTTGTTAATACTGAATCAAACTAAAAGTTATAATTAATACGTATTCCTAATAACTCGAATCTACAGTACCGTGAAACAGAAAAACATTGATTAGCGATGTTACATTTACCGGTTTGGCCCATATCATGAATAGTTGAATGAAATAAACATTTTCCGTTTATACACTTTCTAACTATGAGTTATGTTTCTTTATTATTTGGCTTCCAAAAGCTATCACATTGATTTAAATATTCAGTTTGTTGATTGCCAAGAACTGAAAATTGATTAGAACTAAGTTTTTTCAAGTTTCAGCTAGCGGGGAAAAAAGCAGTCAATGCTCGTCAAATAGTTACCATTACAGGTTAGAGATATTTTTTGGATACGTTAGGTTAGCTAGGTTGTGTTCTTGATTAAAGGGAAAAGAGTGTCATAAAATTTTTAGTCGTTACTATTTGAAAAAAAAATCTCATGGATGTCCACTTTTTGCACATTTTTACTACATCTTGTCACAAAATCAAGACAACTTCACGCTATTTCATTGAGACAAAGGGGCAAAAAACATTAAAAATGTATAATAAAAATTCAAACAAACATTAAAATTCCAAAACATAAATCAAAAGTTAGGGGGGCAACGGGCCCACCCTGCCCCCCCTTGGCTACGCCTATGTGAAATGATGAAACTTGTGGTGATATTAGAGCCGCATTGTAATGTTTATGGGGCCAATTATAGAGGTCGAGTCAGAGGCCTGGCAACCCTATCCTATTAACTAGCGTTTGGCAGTATGCATCATATCACGGGCCTTATTTGAATAAGGCCGGCCTGACGTTTGTTACTACGGGTACGAATATCAGTATTGTTTACAAATAATGAATCTTTTGACGTTTGGATGTTAGAGATGTTGGCTGCATGAAAATCTATGTCCGTCAGGTCCCTGGGTCGAGTCGACCGTCACATTGCTCGACAGGTTTATTTTGCTATTACAGGGTGTCTCACAATAGGTGTCACTAAAAGAAAATGGGATTACAGCAAAACAAATAAACCAAATCATAGCATCAAACTCGCAGTTCCATTTTAAACCAAACGAGTAAAGGAGATGATTAGTTTCACACTGCCAGGCCTGTGTTCTATGCCATTGGGATATGAAGCGTCAGACTACAAGGTTTATTTGCCAATATTTCGAGAAAAAAGTGCACGTGCTAATGTACGTAAACAAAACGTTAACCCATACCGTTTACATTAATACACTCAGTAGCAAAAATAGAAGCCGAGCAAAATTTTGCTCCAAAAAACACCATGTTCGACCTTCTGTAACTTTATTAATTATCAATAGTTTTGGCTGAAATTTAGATAACACCATAAAAAATGTATAGAACTCATGTGACCAAAATTTCATGTTGATAAAATTTATAAATTTGAAGTTATCATAACATTTGTGAATAAAAGTGTTTTTGGACAAACCCATTTAAAAAAATTGTTTTTCTGCGAAAAATTTACGTAGCATATTAAAAAATTTCACCATAGCTTGTGTTCATTATAGAAAACTGTTGAGGAATACTGATTTGTTTCTTGGCCATGAAGTTGGACTCACAGTCTATGTCAAAGTTGACCCACTAGCATGAGTAATTCCTTTTTTCACCCGATATTGACAATGCTGAAAAAAACTTCAAACTTATAAATCTTGTCAATATCTTGTTTTGGTCACATGAGCTCTATATTGTGTATGATGTTGTCAAAATTTCAGCCAAAACTATTGATAACTAACAAAGTTGCAGAAGATTGAACATGAAAATAATCCACCTGAGATATTAGAGTCTCCTTGGATAATTTCAACGATTGACATCTCATTTCCGTAGAATGAGAAACAAAACTACCCAACGCTTAAGTTCTTTGAACATAAGGTATGTGCGCAGCAAAATCAAAGAAAAATGCGCAGTATAACATTAACTCACTTATTTGTTAAATCCGTATGCTCTAACTTTACGTTTGATACCATCCTTTAAGTTCTACACAGTGTCCTCATCCAGGTAACCAAGAAGCAGTTCCAAAGCGTATTAACGGCAGCCTATCAAGCATTTAAGTCGCCGTAAATGCAACATAAATGCCACTTTTGGCCCAATATACGGCTGCTTCACTGCAATGCTATGATAATGCTTCATTAGTGCAAAAGCATTCGAAAAGCTTGTTAGGGAAGGTCCATTTATTACGTCACGCAGTAAGGGGGGAGGGGGAAGTTTGGGAAAACGTGACGATCCATACAAAAAAAATTGAAGGTCCATACAAAAAACATGACAATGGAGGGGGGGGGTTATAAAAAGGCACTTTATGCGTTAACTAATTAATGGACGTTCCCTTACAGGCTAAGCATTTAAATAGCATTTGAAATGCAACTTTACAACCGATAGCTTTCAAGATGCTGATATAATGCTAATATAATGGTTGTAGCATCTGAAATGCAGATTTAGGGTTGATTTACTAATGCATATTGGTTACCTGGGCAGCCACCTTTTTGGAAGCAGTTTCCCATTTTTTTAGCAACATCTCTCTCATTATTTGCCTCTCCTTTCGATTTTCCAAGGCTTCGCTTCACAATGGCCCAATATATTCCAATTGCACGAAGTTCTGGGGTGTTCGGAGGATTACAGCCCTGGTACAAACAATGTTGACGTAGCCACATGCAAACCACTTCTGTGCCTCTTTACCATAATGGCAAGACGCCAAATCAGGCCAAAACATTACAGAACTCGTGTGCTTTTGGATGAATGACAGTCACCATTTTGTAGACACTCGTTGACGTAAACTTGTTGGTTAATCGTACCTGTATTTATGAAGATTTTGCTTCTTCATCAACTAGCTAGCAAATGTACTTTTTAGAACAACTTCTAGCACAACTTTTGGCCTTGAATGTTCGTCAACTTTGCCACATTGTATACACATCTTTAGATTTGTTTACAGAAATCTGCAAAGTTTTTACCGAATTCTCAACAGCTGACCGTTCGGTAATCCGATCGGATTACCGAACGTCTGCAATGGCGAGAATCAGTGCAAACCACTAGCAGATTTCGTAAAATTGTCTGAGTGTGTAGCGGTGTTACACCTGGCAACCACAAGCATTATATCTGGGATTTTTTTCGAGAAGGCGAATCTAACAATGAAGATTCTCTCCTCTCTCGCTCTCTTTCCATTTATTACTGCGCCATTATGAAACTTTTGAGGGATTCTTTAGTACAGATAGAAACACAACAGTGCTGGCATAGCATACTCTACAAATAGTAGAATGAAAAATGGGAAGCTGAACGGAATATGAATGAAAGAGAAAGTAATCATCAAGAGTCTCTCAATTGCAGATTCCCCCTAACGAAAAAAAAAACCCTAGATATTATTGCACTTATTCAACCCAAAATCAACATCGGTAATGCGGACTCGCACCAATTCAACACTTGTCAAGTTGTGAAGCGTTAGATTAGCTTAAGAATGTAGTGATGCATTACGAACGCAGTAATGCTACTTTAGCAATGTCTTATGGCATTACAAAAGATATAGCTTTAGTTCGATCTTAGTGGGGCCCTTTTCAGCTTTAATCCAACTTCAATGACACACTATACGTCATACATATGCCCTATAACTAACTCTAGACCAGAAAGCTGCTTGAAGTCTGCTTTGACGTTTGTTTCATCATCCATAACCACGCAGTCAAATTTTGTCGGCAATTTGTATCAAGAAGTGATAAATACTCGCCAGACTGAGCAGACGAGTAGTCATGTTATACACACCCTAGATTTCTTTTAGTAATCTGTAAAACTTTACCGAATTCTCAACAGGTAAACGTTCGGTAATGAGTTCGGCGATGGATTACCGAAAAACTGATCTCCCATGCGATCACCAGAATAGTCCGATAATTATTTTTAATACAAACAAATCTCGTTAATTTCTGAAGGATCTGGTTTGTAGTTTTATCGAAATTTGGTTATCATTTTAACAAATGTTCTGTAAACAAAAGTTCTAATTATATTCCTTCTATATCATATTATCATAATAACAATTGCAGTATTAAAAAGTAGTTGATTTTTTAATTTTTTGTTCCGATTCGGTGCGAAAAATTATCGAGAAGTAAGGAGTTTAAGTTCTTCCTCAAAAACTTAAGAACTCTGAACTTCTGGAATGCGTTCACCTGGAAAAGTCTCCCGATCTTTGAGGAAGTTCTCTGAAATTCTTAGAAATTCCAAGGAAGTCTAAGAAATTTCCTAAATTTTTGGGAAGTACCCTGAATAACTGCGAAGTTCTTTTAATTTCTAAGACGTTCTCTGAACGTCTGAGTTGATCGCTGAGCGTCTCAGTTTTCTGAATTTCTGGGAAGTACACTGAACTTCAAAAAAAATCCTTGAACTTTCGGGAAATTCCCTTGAATTCTGAGAGGTTTCCTGAACATCCTGATTTTCTGAGAAATGTGGAAATACTTCAAAGCATTCTCGTCCATCAGTTTCCGAACCGGTGCCAGGGGACGCAAATAACATAGACTAACTCTAAGCCCAGTTGTTCTCGAATAAATACGATTATTTCTTGACACAGTCAGTACTAGCACATCGGTCCCAAGCTTGGTCCCAAGTTTAACAATACGCCCCTAATAATAAACTCACACGAACACACTCTCAAATATTCTGTCAAAATAACACAGCAAATCAAAACAAAGGCGCAAATATGTATAGCAAGGTGCTGACTTCAAGGTGTACTTCGGACCAAGGGGTTCTACAACAGTGAACCAATTTCAAATCGCTAGTTGCATATTGACTGTTGCAAATACTGTGGGCCGTAAGGCCTCTAGGATAGCTTTGCAAAAAATCCTTAGGATCATTATATCCAGGAACATCGGTGCAGGAGATTTGTAGCTACACCAGGTAACCAATAAGGTAACAGTTCCAAAGCGTCTTTACGGCAGCTCATCAAGCAGTGAAGTGACCTTGAAGGCAACATGAATGCCGCATGTGGCCCAACATACGGCTGCTTTACTGCAGTGCAATGATAATGCTTAAATTAAGTAAAATTGACTCAAAATGTCGGAAGTATGCCTACCCAAAAGTGAGTCAAGATGATTAGGAGTAATACGTTGACAATTAGTAAACATCGATCGGATTCAAGCCGATGTTGTCTGTTTGTTATCTTGCCACTACGAACTATCATTATTCACTTTTGAGTCGCCATACTTCCGACAAATTTGTGTCAATCGTACTCAAATTTGGGTTGCTTAGAAATAGCGTGTACTGTAATGTTTAACCCAATATGAAGCAGCTGAACATTCGGTGCACACTCAGATTATTTTACAGAAATCTCTGTAAAATTTTACCGAATTCTCCAACAGCTGAACGTTCGGTAATCGATGGTGCGGATTTTGGCAAACTACCAACATCCGGTTTCAGATACCATCTGCAGAAATTTCTCGGAAATCCGTTAAATCGAATTACCGAACGATCAGCTGTTGAGAATTGGCAGTAAACTTACAGATTTCTGTGCAAATCTAAGTTGTAGTGTTTAAAGTTTTAAAGCAGTACGCTCAATGCAACTACCTTTGCTGGATATGTCGAGATGAGAGCGATAATGAACCTTTTTATCGACTTGTCTACCACGTGGACCAAATTATGGATGTTACTCGTTACTGATCCATAGACTGCTGCAGCCAAATGTAGGGTGCAATTGAACTCTTGAACAAAATCTTAGCAGCCGGTAAGAAGCTTCGATAATAAGCTGTAGAGCAATTGTAGTAGCACAAAAAAGCCTAACAAAATTCATGGAATGCTCTTCATTCAAAACAACAATACCAATTTTCCCATCGCGACGTTGGTTCGTTGGCGCTGCATAGAGGCCTCCCAGTCTGTC
>JASCZW010010373.1:0-37049 GCA_034211315.2 Aedes japonicus
GTGCAAAATTCTGTCCATTTTGTTCAGAGGACATGAATCCCCAAACTGTCCGGGCTGCGCCCGGTGGATCAGCACTGGGCAAGTGATGAAGCGGAGACTTCGGAGGACAACAAGACAGTCAAAGACGAGAAGGACATGTTAAAAAATGGAAAAAAACTGAAAGCTGGTACCGGATGACACTGTGAAAGACTTTGATGGAGGGCATCAAGTGAAAATGCGTTCAATTTTACACTCAAGGCTCCATCGATTATCTTCTTCATTTTGATTGTTGAAGGTAAATATATGTATAAAACTACCCTAAAATTTTGGTTTGATTCTAAACATTATAAGAAAATTGGCGCGGCATTTTCCGGTGTCGCAATAATTTCGTGTTCGCCCTTTACATATTTGGTTATGAATTGCTTACAGACGACTAACTTCTTTATAAGTGAGAAAACAATTGTTCAGGGGCCTAGAGAAATACTAATAATAGATACTTAACTGAACTATTAGTGAATACTCTTCGCGTTCAACAGGTTTTGTTGAAGATTACCACGAATATTACTGGTAATCGTAACTAAAGTTTCAATTCCTTTCATCACAAAATCACACCTTCCCTTCTTTTCTGTCAAATTTGTTGAACGGCACAGCCTACAGGTTCCATTCGAACAGTTCCTCAATCTGAACGGCAAATTCGAATAAATCGTTTTGAGCAAATTTCAGTACGTGGATTGTTTTGTGCATTTTCTCTGATACTCCAAAAACTTATTGTGCTGAAGAATTTCGAGTAAATGACTTACACTTATCTAGGTTGTCTTAAACTGACAATGCTAATCCGTGAACTCCTTCCGCACGGATTGATTACTTTGCACAGCAGATTTTCGTATGGTTAAGGTAAATGGTGTTATCGTTATCACTGAAAAATGGAAAAGTATGAGCTAGTATCAGTTGCCACCACCAAATCTGCCATAGATAGAACTGCTGATTCAATCGATTGGTTTAACTTTATACGTTTCGATTGAGTACAGGAAAATGTAAAGCAGCAGTTTGACGTGGGAGACCACTAACGTACAGTGCTGAACAAAATAAATCATACACCCCATACATCTCTGTTATTTCTTCGAATATCAGTTTATTTCCAAATGGTTTCGTGTGATTAAGGGAAGGGAAAATGCTTCGTGAAAACAAGGGAATTTGTGCTGGCAGCGACAAATTTTGAATTTAAAAATTAAATGTTACTAAGGCGGTGAATTGAAATGGACAAACAAGTCATGCAGCTAAACTTATGTTATTATTTTTTCCCTTGTTGCTATGATACATTATCCAAACTTTCAGGCTCATGATGATTGTGTGGACTAAGAACACAGTTTGCGATCATGCGATACGTTACAAATGGAATTGTGGTTATCATTTTATATTACAGTCATACTTTTGACACTAACGTACTCAATTTTTATTTTCATTACGTTATATCGAAGCAAAAACATTTTCCAGATGTTTTTATCTTGTTTACCTACAAAAGAATTAACGGAATAATCAATGTTATTCACTGAGCAGGAACGCTCTCAGCCTGGAAGAGACAACCTTAATCTTGCATTAATTTTAATGCTAATACTATGAGTATTAGTGGAAAATAATAAAATTATAATATCATTATACGGTATTAGATATCGTAAACTGTCAATACAATGCTATAATTTTATTAACAGTGTATAGTTATCGCGCATGGTTTGCTTTTTTTAATTTGTTGACATAGCAGCGAGGTCGTCACCTGAGTGGCAAGTCAATGTCGTTCAGCTACAATTACATTGTATTGATTAGATTTAATTTAATTTGAATTTAATATGATTTCTGCTTATTTCATACTACGCGGGGGTAAGTCAATCGGCCACCAAGTATGGTCTACCTCTAAAACACACTTCTCACCATTTCTGGCACTTTTGGCACTTTCATGAATCGATTGTTTGTTAGCTCACTGTTTTGTTTCCCTCTCCATGCCACTAATGTGATTCAGATGATGTATGAATGTGCGTATATTAAAATCAAAATGGTCCATGGAGTTTGCCAGTCAGCATCAATTTTCGATTGTACTTATGACAGATTTATTAAAACACATATACACCTTCCGACACCCTGAAACACAAACACAACGTGGAAGAGTGACTAATTATCTCATATTACCATTCTTTATTCTTAAAATAGAACTCAAGTTCACAACAATTCACAAACCAGTAAGAAATAGCAAAGCAATATTCCTACGTACACAAAAACTAACAATCCACAAAAAAAGATGTCTGACGGCATATACAAACCATATTGATGCATTGCACGCAAAATCACAAGCAACTTTTCACCAAACCTTCCCGGATAGCGAAGCCTACACGCTCCCTCTCTTTCTTTCGTATTACTATCCCTTTTTTTACCACGGAAAAGTTACTCAATGTTCGTAAAAAGTGGTTTAAATTTTGGCAATAGGTTGAAGGGCACTTGAAGTCCATCTTTGATCACAAGGATTGTACTAGTACTGTTTATTTCAAACACACCGGATCAAATGGATTCGTTGAAACATAAGATAAACAAATGCATAAGACGTAAGACAAATACATAAGACATAAGATATCCACTTTTTTCCAGTATTTTTTTCAACTTAGTTCACACCGAGAACTTGGAATTCCGCGAGCAACAAAATTCGGCTTCTGCGTCCATTTTGTTAGATGTCATCGGTGCGGTTGCGTCAAACGCTGAACCGGTTGAAAAGAAAAATATGACAGTCCATCGATTTTATAGTCGAGATGAAGAACTAGGCTAATCTGGGTTGCAGCAATCTTTTATTTCGTTTTCGGGTTTAAACCTGGGTCAGGTCTGACTCTGACTCGCAATTACCGAACAAAAACGGATCCAGAGTCGAGTCAGTATAATGTTATAAATGCTATCATATAAACTGTCAAATGTTATTTATCTCTTTTGGTCATCAGAATAGCCAATTTTTGATGCGTTTATCTTCGCCGTCCCGAATTTGTATTCCAAAATAGTTTAATATCACCTTTAATATTAATAGTATAATATCTAGTTATGTATCGAAAATAGTGAACTATCACCTTCGATTCAGAATCAGAATCTTCTGAAGAGCTGGATGTAAAAAGTTCGGTAATATCCATTGCCTTAAAAAAAATGGCGCTTTAAATGTTAATGATTATATCACATGATTATTATTCAATCGTTATACCTCTAATAACGTTTTTGTTTGTACTGCTGCATTTTTATTCTTACCACTGCGTTCTTTTTTTACCACTGCGACGTAATC
Source organism: Aedes japonicus (assembly GCA_034211315.2). Lineage (NCBI taxonomy): Eukaryota > Metazoa > Arthropoda > Insecta > Diptera > Culicidae > Aedes > Aedes japonicus. Next base: position 3,284 of record JASCZW010010373.1, read on the forward strand.
ATAAACATTTTATTTTAATAGTTCATTTTAATGATGTTTGATTGAATCCAGGATTAAGCCTCGAAGAAAGTTGAGAGTGAACCTCATCAATGTTGGGTCAGATCCAAAGCGGATCCTGATCCGACTCGATTGAATAAACAAAAATCTTTTTATCAGCTGTTAGGCTAGACCTAGGGCGAACCCAGTTCCGTACTGGCAATATCCGAAAACGACATTAAGCCATTTTGCACACAACTTATTCAAGCATATACGTACATACTGTATCTCACTTACACTATGTGACGGGTTTATTTTCAGCCGTGGACTTTTCTTCCGTCTATACTTTTTTTCAACCAAGTTCTGCCAACAAGGCAGAATTCTAATTACACAAATACTCCAACAATCAGTTGAAAAGATGGCAGCATCGTAGGCCCGCTAAAACTATTCCAAATGGTTTCTACATTTACACAGGATATTGAAGAAAATTTACACAGAAAGATAAATAAGGATTAACATAAAATATATTCAGTGATGAGTTGTGATGACAGCCTTGAGATTGTACCATTAAAAGGATTTTTGATTACACGAAAAAACAGTTCGGCCTCGAAAAACCCTCACATGCCAAATTTGGTTCCATTTGCTTGATTAGTTCTCGAGTTATGCAGAAATTTGTGTTTCATTTGTATGAGAGCCCCCCCTTCCTCTTCCAGAGGTTTTAAACCATCATAAAAACATTTCACGAAACCAAAAACCCCTGCATACAAATTTTCACGCCGATGTATCCGAGTCTATCTTGGATTATTATTTTTTTCCTTCCATACTGCAATAAGTTTTAATTTTTTTGTAAAAGACATGTTCTTGAAAAATATCTTGAAAAACATTGTACATACGTCACAATCAATATTCAACAAAAATTACTGAAATCTAATCAAAGAATGAAAAATGAACTCATAAACTATAGGAAATATTTTGTTTCTGTCATTTATTACCTACTTTACTAAAATTATGTTCTTGTCTGATGAATTTTGCATCACTGTGTCCATCCATCGGACGCATACGTATCAGTTGCGGATGTTTAAAGTTAAAAGTTTTATTGTATCAAGCTTGGTTGACATAAAACGGCGATAATATCATTTGAATATCTCGGTTTTGTGTTTCATTGAAACTTCTACCTTATAATTTAATTTAATATTGAATTAAGTTTAGGTCCACAATATTTCAATCAGAAATAAAATTAATGATAGATTGTGCAAACATCTACCTCAATGTGATATACAGGTTTTTCAAGACTTGTGTATTCTCGAGTAATCACACTCACATATCACTCGAAGCATATGTGGGAATGAATTCTTTTTTTTTAAACCAGTTGGCCAACAGGACCAAAATTACGTCATATTGGATACCTCTTCATTGTTGTCAAGAAGGAAATACATACATCGACAATCTAGCATGACAAGTCGTTGAACTCATTAGTTCCGAACCATTTTGTGGAATCTTTTATTGCGCTTTGAGTATCGAATTCAAAGCTTGGGGAAGTATAGACTGCTTCGATAATTATAAATACACTAAACCTTAACCGTCACTTCAAAATGCGTGCAATATTTAACAGACAGTATTTAACTTACTTATTCAAATCTACTTAAATGTGTGTCTGCAAATCTTTTGGCCTGATCTTGCTTCCCACCATTATTCTAAATATGCACTAAAGTGGTACAAAAGGAACAATATCGTATTTTTACGCAAGGAGATGAATCCGCCAAACTGACCAAGGATTCGCTCTATCGAAACTTTCTAGGTTTTGATAAAGGCGATGCTGAGAAAATACATGAAACCAGCGGATAGCGTTGAAAAAATTAAGAAAGATTGGCCAAAAGTGGTGAAAACTTATGAGTAGTGTTAAGTGAAAAGTTAGAATATTTCCCTACCCTACAAAAAATCAAGAAAAATGAAATGAAGATGGATAGAAAATAATGGTAGGGGGGTGTAATGTAAGCCTAGCTCCTTCATTCGGCCTATGTACCAAATGTGTCATTAATTTAGCGATAATCAACAAAATCATGATGCTATTAGGATGACCAATGTAATCCGAAGCAATTCAGACAATATTAATCAACTTATAGTTGTTCACTTCCGCGTAATTTTCGATTTCTTGAACTTTTGGGGCACCATGATTTCACTGGTTAAGCTGAACAGATAACCTACACGATCTTGAAGTGATCTATATTTGGCTTAATTGAATTGATAAAGCTAGTAATGCAGTCTGGATGTACATAAAATAGTTACACGCTACAAACTAACTGTTCTCATAGGAAAAATAACAATGATTTAACAAGAAAATCGTAGACCCAATGTTGGGGACATATTTTTTTGGATGTTCCCAACTATGGTCTGTTGAATCAATAACAATAAAATCATTTTATAGTGAATTATAATGTTTTCATAATTGAATGGCTGATAAACATATATGAACATCGCTTAAGTGTTTCGAGGCAGTTTAACTTTACACTCTAAAAAATAATGAAAATTACATGAGCTGCAATTGACATAAGATTTAAATTTCGTGTCACGTAAATCAAATAATGGCTGAATTTTATGAGCAAATATACGCAAATCCAAAAATAATGGTTGTCATTTAAAAGAAAATACAATATGATGTAAAATAATGCCTTGTGATACAATATCACATCAGGAGCTAAGAAATATGTCATGCAGATTTAATTTCATGGCTTAAACACTTAAAATTACACGACCGTGAACTGACAGATACCTACACGGCTCATTTATTTACATAGAAGCATAGAAGTTTGTAACAATCATGCAGTATTGACAACGCACTCTGCAGTATATCTCTCTTTCCCTCCGATGATTGACGTAATTGTAATTGAAGTATTATTTTATCAATGTGTTGGAGCATTCAATAGTTAAGAAAAGTATATGTTTTATCGTTTTTTTTAAATACAGTATAATTATACCTGCGTTCCAGTTGAGGATAAAATAAATCTGCGGAGGAGCGTCAATAAAAAAAACAGTTTAGCGACTCGGTTCTTTGGTATACATCTCTGACCAAAACTTTAATAAAAAAAGGCTCTCTAATTGAACTCATAAGAATTATAAATATGATCTGTAATTTATAAAAATATATCAACATTTATAAACATAAGTTGATTGACTAAAATTTACGTCATGACATGTAAAATTGAGTGTTCAGTTTTTGGTTCATGTAAATCTAAAAAAAGACGTTAAATTAAGTTTTACTAGCCGCTTCGTTTGGGTGCATCTAACAAGCCTTAATTTTACACGAAATTTTCTAAGTGTGTAGTTTGTTTTGTGAAATGTATCAAGTAAATCGAGTGCAGCTTACAATGCCTTAATTCATAAAATTAGGAAAAAAAAACCGAACAAAGACTGCCTTTAGTAGTAAATCCATCGAATGCGACGAACTTGCATCCACAAATAGACCCAATTTGGTGCCTATAGACCGACATTAAATCCATATCCCTCGAATTTTTCTGACTTTATAAAAAGAGTTGTGTAACTTTTCGTGATACATACTACCAAATGTGTTATCAAACTTATCTTTGCAAGTGTATAACTAGTTAAATCTCGCTTACAGCTTAAAAACTGTATGAGTTATAAGAAAAAATGTGATCGATGGTTGCATAAAAGGCTGAGTCAAGGGACACATACCCTTTTTACTAGGTATGTTGGAGGATAAATATTAAAAGTCACAGTATTGTCTCTTTTATTTGAGAAAAAAATGAATTTATATTTTTCGGAACAGTCTTTAATAGTAGACTGTTACAATATGTTTCACCTTAGTAAAATTAGAAAAAAAAAAATAATGTGAATGTCGTTTCTAGCATTTTGTAGACAAAACGGCTGAACATAAACTCAGTAACTGTTGAACTTTGTTGAAATAAAGGATTAATATAATTTTGTTGGGTTTGAGGGAGGGCCAATAATTCCTTACTTTTTTGTATTTCCCACCTCTTAACCGAAAAGCTAACACTGTTGCAGTCAACAAGGTACTGTCAGTTTATTCCTTAGATTGTGTTCGACAGCCATTTATAGCAAACTACCTCATGTTTGAGAAGAAATGGGAAAAAAAGATAATTTCGTGTGCTCATTAAGAATATTTGTTTGCGGACAAAAAACTATAACTTAATTCAAGGTTAAGCTTTTTTAATAGTATGGGGGCTCAGCGCCTCTAATTAAAATTGTATGGAAGTGGTTTACTGAATTTTGTTGTGATCGTAAAAGCACGGAAGATGCCGAACGTTCTGGACGCCCAGTTGAGGTCGCTACACCGATAACAAAATCATAAATTTGCGACAAGGTTTTGGCTGATCGGATATTGAATGCGATAGCCATTTCATCTGGTTAAGTGGTTGCAAATTTCAATGATCACTTGGGTTTAAGCCAGCTTTTCGCAAGATGGCGTTTGCTCACAATTGACCTCACGCAACCGTATAACAACTTTGCAGGAGTGTTTGGCATCGTTCAAACACAAAATGGACGAGTTTTTGCGCCGTTTCGTAGCCGTGGACGAAACGAAGATTCATCACACCACACCAGAAACACAACAGTAGTCAAAACAGAGGATTTTTTTTTGTGAATCGATGCCAAAGAAGGCCAAGGTGGGTTTATCAGTCAGTCAATTTAATGAGGATTTGATAAAAAGACGACCGCACCTGGAGAATACAACACGTGTGCAATTTAATTAGCAAAAATCCCTTATTCTGCCCCGAGTGATTGCTTCTTGGTCCCAAACCTGCAAAATCGCATCGGCAAAAAGATATTTGACTTCAACGATGAAGTCATCACATGTTGATGACTTCGAGAATTTTTTTCCGAAGGATACACAAGAGCAACGATGGACAGATTGTAGGATCAAAGGTGAGCTTGTAGAAAAAATATGAAAAAAGTCACGGGTTTATTGATTCGCATTCGTAACAAGTGCAAATATATATGAATATTTAGTAACGATCTCACTCAATCTGCATACATTTTCATAATACCATTTCAATCTGGTAAGTTGTGCTGCGTTTTACTTAGCAGATGGCAATAGTTTTGAATATTCCTTATCAACACGCAAATAAGAACACAGTGAACCAAAAGCACTAGCCCACACCTCCGGCAGGACTAGAAGCGATGCTTCTAACCGATCACATAATCCGGAATTTCCATCTGGTCAAAAGTTTTGTAAGAGTATCATAGAAAAATGTGTGCTTATTATCGTCATTCTGCTGGAAAATCTTTGTCCCACACAATCCCTGCAAAACATTTTGCATAATGTCGCGGATTGAAGTACAACAGAAAATGTTTGCACTGATTGCCAAAAAGGTCAAAGTGCATCCAGCAAGTGTAAAACGAATGATTGTAGAATATGATAAGCAGTACACTGAGCACTGCACCAATACCCGGAACAGAACTGCCGAGTTGGACCAATGTGTCGTCGATTATATTTAGGAGAACAAATCAGCATCTTCTAGTGATTTGGTCGGGAAATACATCTTCAGCATCGGTATGATCCAGCTGACTAAGGACAGAAATGATTTGAAGATACACAGTAAGCTGTACCTAAGTAATACCAATCGCAGGTATGATTTTTGCGACGGAAAAAAATTAGTGAAAAGGTACTCATTTGGTAATTATTGTGCACATGTGACTTTGCGATCTTCTATTTTCTACACACAAGGAACAATAAACGCTGAAATTAACCGAAACGAGTGCTTGCAGAATTGGTTGCTTTCACTATATCGATAGATTCCTTCTCTCTTCTGGCCGGATCTTACTTCTGCCTATTTTGCCAGAACTCTACAGTGGTTTTCTGGTAAAAGATATCAGCCCACTAAACTGTCCCAAATGCGACCGATCGAACGCTACCGGGCAATCGTCAAGTGAAAACTGAAACAGGCAGATACAGTGATACACAACACGCCAGATTTTAAGAAAAACTAGTCAGTAGCGTTCAGTAAGTGCACAAAAACCACTGAAAAGAGGTATAAGGACTAGAGTACGATCGTATTACCGAAATCGTCAATTTGATTAACTTGTTAGTTTGATTGATTTTTTAACATGTTAAACTGTAGTAAAATACAATGTTTTCAAAATTTGAAAATTGTCTTAAAAATGAATGTTTATAACTACTCTTCGATACACTCCTTATTCAACATTAGTAGAGAGGAGTACTACTTCGGTAGCAGATCGATTTTCGAAATATTGAGACGAGTAATATCATGAAGTTGACAGGATTTGGTTGGCTTGGTTCGCCGAAAAAGAGCTCCATCATATACTGCCATTCTAGGCTCAACAAAACCCATGGGCTGTGGATTAATTGTCTATAGAACCCAGTTTCAAATAATTTACCATCAAGATTTAAATATTCTAGTAGTACCACAGACAGTAAAACAAACAAAAGAAAGCATACAATTTTAGCAGAGTTAAGAAAACGCAACAATGCACAAGGCCATTCCATTGGCTATCGAAGAAGAAACAAAAAGCACGTTAGTACCGAAACAAAAGCAAATTTTACTGATTATAATATTTAGTTAGCTTTTGTTGTTGAATTTCTGCATGCTTGTGTACTTGTGAGAAGGAAACGAAGTGTGTAAAACAGTGACAAACAAGTTCAAGACCGGAAAAGTACACGACCTTCTGAGAACTGGCTTCTGATTTGTGATTTGCTGACTCCTGAAGCGCTTCTTCCACACTATGACGGAACTTCCGCCATGCTTCACTGTTGGCACGAGATTCAATGGTTGCATTTCAGTATTCTCCTTCCGCCAAACCGCAAACCGGCCATTTGATCCAAAATTGTTTTATTCGCCTCCGTCCGGATATAATGCCTGTCCACGTTAAATTCCAGACACTTTTCTTTCAGTGTAGATTCTGAATTATTTCACAGATCGCTGAAACGTTTCATCTATATGACAGTTGATACTCTCCACTTTATTTCGTGGTAAAACATGTTTTCATTCTTGTCAGGAAACTAAAACTACCGAAGAGTACCGTGTTTTTTGTTTGCAAATCATTTGAACAGCGCTTGACAGTGGATCGAAAAGTATGCTCCAGAGAAATGTACTAGAAGGTGGTAGCCATTATTGATGAGAATCCCAATCTTTCTGAGCAAAATGTGTCTCGCCAAGTTGAGAAGTCAAAATCATTCGTACAAAAAGTAAAGCAGAGGCAGAGACTGAAGGCGTACAAAGCAGAAAAAGTGCCCAACCATGATGATAGGCATCCATTCACTGCAAAAAGTTGTGAAACATACCTACTGGATGACTTGCAATGCAAAGGAACGCTGTGGCCGAGCATTTCCAGATAATGAAGGGGTTCAAACTTTCGAAAAAGTATTTGATTTGGCAGGCCATATATCATAGGTGTAGCCAAGATTTCAAATAGGGTGGGGCAAGATATTTTTTGTAGAGAGAGAGAGAGAAAAAGAGAAAGAGAGAAAGAGAGAGAGAGAGAGAGAGAGAGAGAGAGAGAGAGAGAGAGAGAGAGAGAGAGAGAGAGAGAGAGAGAGAGAGAGAGAGAGAGAGAGAGAGAACTACACCGTCTTCAACCAGCGGTTACACACACACAACATTATACAAGGGACAACACAACGCTCGGTGGACCAGTAGAGTAGGGAAATTTTCAAGTTCCACCGGCTAGAGCAGGAATCTAGCCCTCACTTTGTGACAATCCACCTGGACGACGAGTGGATTATCTTCTCTACGCTTACCCAAAGTATTTTACAATACCCGCCAAAGTTTGGCAACAAGATTCAACAATTCTAGGCTTGTTCTTGAATTTAAAAAAAAACAAAAAGTATTTTAAAAACCTTTCGTTTTCCACATACTTCAAAATCGAATCGCATTAAATAGCAACCATGGTTAACGACTTGACAGTCGTGTTGGATTTTTGTTCAGGATAACCACCGAGTTTGTTCACAGTTTGTATTAAAAATTTACTTTTTCTCCACGACCCTCTCACCCACACTGAAAGTTAAATTTTGATTTTATTACAAAATCGAAAGTAAGACTAACAAATCTATTCTTTGTGTTTGTTGTAAATAGATTTTTACTTTTCAAGAACCTACCTTCTTACTCAATGCCACACGCGTAACTGTCTAAAACACGAAGCATTTATTGGCACAGAAAGAACATTCGTGCATTGTACGAAAACAATATAAACTACTACGAATATTTTGTTATCAATAAAAAAGAAACTCTTGTGGTTGCATGATTGACTGACAGATCTTCTTTATCGACTCAGTAAGTAATTGAAAAGCATAAATAAAAATAAATCAATGATTTCAGCACGCCCGAGGAGCAAAACCAACATGTATGAGTACGATTGAAGAGAAGCAGCAATTGGTTGATCTTCATAAAATTCATTTCGTGCACTGTACAAAGTAGTGTAATGATAGCATTCCACCAGATGACAAGCATTAAGAATGTTTCATACAATTAACGAGACATTTGTCCTTTGTTCAAAATCCATGTTTATTATCAGTGTATATATTGACAAAGCAACACCGAATAAACACCGTTTTTCTCCCATAGAAACCGGTCCACCTCTAAGCATCTTACTTTAAGGTACTAGGTGGGTGTTCACAGATTGCCTGTCAATATGCAAAATATGGATGACATCTATATTGAGTTATTTCAAATAGTATTAATCCATCCAATGTATCACGAAACGTAGCGATTGATTGAGCGGATTGGAAATCATGATATTATTGAGTATAGGATCAAGTCTCCCCCGGTTGATGCTAAACCAATGAGCCTGGACATCAATAGAAGCATAAAGTTGACATAAGGCACGAAATGCATCTACACACTCTTACTTTTATCAAATCCCTAAATTTTAATTGGATTCGCATAGATTGTTCGTAAGAAACTTCTATAGGATTGGTACAGTTGTAAAAATTTAAAGTTTACAAAAAAAAGTTTGCTTCGAGCATCGGCTGTGAAAGGTTATGTCGATGCTTTTTTGCGCTCTATATTGTTACATGGCGAGTTTCGTATCGCTTCGGTTATCTTTAATTCGGCGATTTGAGTAATCTAGTGAGCACAGAAAAATAAATAACAAAAATGCTTCCTGGTGAAATGTTGGGGTTCGCCGGGCTGTTGGCCTGGTGGTGGGGATCAGAATTAATTGTGATCCATAATATTGGTTTACCATTGGCTTGCCATAATACCATTTCCTGGAGCTAGTAAAATACTGTTCCTTTTTATGATTGGCTCCAATAGCACTATTTCTATAAATAGGTTCAAATCAGAAATAGGTATAAATATTTTAAAAATATAGGTGGGTTATATTTAGGATATAGCCGCAAGTTTAACGTTAGATCACGTTGCACACTTTGTTACCCTTCTTATGAAATTTCCTTACCTTATTTGACCTGCATTCGGGCGAGGCAGGTGCTGGTTATTGCATTAGTTTGAGATCACAAGTTTTTTTCTCATTGAGAATGTATGCTAGTCCCAAGCGTCATCTGGTGGTTCTCTGTGAAATAACAGCTCATCTGGCACCAACTTATTAGCAGTCTCGGGTGGTTAATCATGTTTATTATCTTACTCATGCTCATAGCAACGGATAAAATCTTCGACTAGAATAACACAACTGCTGTCTAGTCTCTGAAACTGGGTATGAGTCGTTTCGTCTCGCCCGTAGAATATCTTATGTTAGAAAAATTTTAGTCTTTAGCATTTGAAAAAAAAAATCTCATGGATGCCCACGTTGTGCACTTTTTTGCTACATCTTGTCACAAAATTGAGGCAACTTCCAACTTTTTCATTGAGACAAAGGGGCAACTTATCAAACATTAACACAACACAACATTAAACAGTTACATAAAAAATTGAAATTATAAAAATTGATTCAAGAGTTAGGAGGGGCAACGGCCTCCCTCTGCCCCCACTCTGGCTACGCCTATGCCTTATTTTGTGGTCAGTTATGGTCAAAAATCAAAAAGTTTCGTCTCTACCGGCACTTTCAATAAGGATGTGTACGAGAGAGAATGTCTGCAAAAGTGGTTGCTGCCGTTTAAGGAGTGTATCGAAAATAAGCTATCCACAAACTTTATTTCAAATTATGTTGAAAACCGATATTTTATTCATACACAAAATTGATCCTCTATTGTACGAGGTTAAACTTGAACATAATGAAGACCGGATGAAATTTAAGTTATTCCTTCACGAATTTTCGAACTTTGGATCGAATGCTCTTCATCAAGTTCCGGACAAGTGTTGCATCGCATTTTTGGACGCTTGAGCCCAAATTTTTTGGAACTCCTGCATGTTTCCAACTGCCTTACCAGTCTTCTTGAAGAACCTCTTCACGATTGCCCAGTTACGTTCGATGGGTCGATGCTGAGGGCAATTTGGTGGATTGATATTTTTCTCAACGAAATCTATACCTTTTTCCGCAAGCCAATTGGGAGTGGTTTTGGCATAGTGAGCCGACGCTAAATCCGGCCAAAACAGAGGAGGTGTACTATGCTTCTTATATAAAGGCAACAATCTCTTCTGGAGACACTCAGATCGATAGATTTCCGCATTTATAGTTCCGGTAGTGTAAAAAATGGTTGACTTCAAACCACAGAAACATATTGCTTGCCATACCAGTACCTTTCGACCAAATTTCTCCACTTGAATCGACCTGTCCGCATCGCTCACATCCTCCTCAACGACGGCTGTAAAGTATTGTGGACCTGGAAGGGTTTTTGAGTCCTCCTTTACATAGGTCTCATCGGCCATCAAAACGCATGCATCCGGACGCTGCAAAAGACGCGAGTACAATTTCCGGGCCCTTGTTGCTGCTCGCTTCTGCACTTTGTTTCGAGATTTTTTGCTTTTTGTAGGTCTTCAGATTCGCCTCTTGATACGCTGGATCATTCCGACACTTGTTCCTGCTTTTTTGGCCAAACCACGTATTGACATTGATTTGTTCTTCATGATTAGAGATACCACTTTCTACTCCAGTTTCGGGTTGGAAGAACCGCGTTTTCTGCCTCTTACTGGTAGCTAATCCAAAAAATAGTGTTCCCCAAACTTATTAATGATGGTTTTAACACTCGCATGATTAATTCCAAACCGCTTCGCCAATTTTCGCATAGTAATAACCTTCTCACTTAGCCATGTGTCCAGAACCTTAATTTGCACTTCCTTTTCAATACGCGACATTTTGAAAACGCAGAATTTGAACCGCACAAACAAGTAAACAAAAGAAAGCTGACAGTCAAAAGCACAGCATGCAATGTTCAGAGCATAAAAAACCATCACAAATACATGCGTACAACGCAAATGTATGTGGATAGCTTATATTCGATACACTCTTTTTCAAATGCTATGACTCTCCAGCTTTGTTTTGGCCTGATTTGGCCTCTTGTCACTAAATCCGTCGTAGCCATGCACTGTTTGAGCCGGCGTCGGTGGTATAGTGGTAAGCGTGACTGCTACTTGGTACCCCAGAGGGTCTGAGTTCAATCCCAGTCGACGTCGGTGGTTTTTCTGGGGCGAAAAAATCTGGTCACGTCGTCTTCCTTTACTAGCCGTTGGTCCCGGCTCATATTCATGAGTCGATAGGTAGGGTCCCGGTGGTGGGGTCGTCCTCCTGGCGTCCGCTGTGATTTGAAATATTAGTGAAAAAATAAAAAAAATCTATTCACTTAGGTGTTGTTTGCAACTTGCATATAACTGGATGAAGGTTCTTATTCAACTTGTATTCCTCCAATGATCCCGCTCCGGAACCACACCAACATTTTGTATAATTGGACAAGAGAAAAATTCAAACCGATATGCAAATTCCCGCAAACCATCCCGGGGGAACAGATGGAGACTTTTTCGAACAATGTGACAGTACCAATATTTCCGGCGCCGGTGAAAATTTCACAGTTCCTCTCGCCGCCGGGCCCACAATATTTTTTCCACCTTCCTCCACCCCCAATCCGTAGAACAATCGTACATCGATTCCACCAATGCACACCCACACATGAATGAGACGGTTTTTACCACTCTGACTTCCACACGACCGAACGTGACTGCGCAAATATTTACAAGCAGCTTCCACCCGTTCCTGGAACACAAACCATCCGACCAACCTCCCCCGTCCCCCAACCTTGGGGATGCAGAAAGTTGAAAAGAGAAGGTCTCCTCGAGGTGCTGCCACTGCTATTTTGCTTGTTGATACTCTAAGCAAGTTTGAATGGAGGTCGCTCGGCAAGCAGCCTGATCTCTATGTTTGCTTGTTACTGCGTGTACTTACCTTCGCCTGTGTGGGTGTGTGTGTGGGTGTGTTTGGCAACAGTAGGTTGAATGCAGGCAGGCATCCGTCTATGCCCCCCATTGGCAATGGAAGGCGAAAAAGTTTAGTCAATGCATTCGCGCAAACACACGTACGTACGCATACTAGCTGATGAAATTTTTTCATTAAAAGTTGTAATAAAAGGCCCTACAAGTGAGCAAATATTATCACAATACCACCAGAAGGCATGAAGGTTCAACCAGCACCAGGTTGCTCCCGGTCCCCCAACTGGGCGGAAACTTTGCTGGCATTTCATTCTTCATGCTGTTTAAACGTCTTCTCCCCCGGCCAATTTGCGGCAGGTAGCTTATGATGCTGGCTGTCTATTTTTGGTATTTCCGGGGTTCGGATTACTGTTTGAAGATGAATCGGATTGGGACGTTATAGGAAAATAAATGATTGAAGGGATCAATAAGGCTTTCGAGTAAACTGAGTGGAAGATTAAACTCAGCATGAAACGAAAGCAATGCTAAGTTAGTTTTAAAGAGTCTGTTCTGCGTTCATTTTGGTTACGATTCATAGAAAAAGCAGAAGCTCAGCAAATCACTTTCTAAATATCCAATTAAATACCACCCCGGCCTCTGGATTCTGTTTAGATTAGTAATTGGCCAGCATCATTTAATAACAATTTACCGACACATTTTTCCACTATAAATTCTATCCAAATGACCAGGCGACCCCCCGAACAAGGTCAAAATTATCTCTCCCTTGTCACCAGAGTACATTACCATCATAAAAAAGAAAACTCGAAAGAAAAATAATCTCAAAACGTCAGCAAAAACTTTGCCTCCGAAGCCGTTTCTGAACACTAATGGCACAGCCATTGAAAGAAAAATGGATTTTCTTGTACTTTTATGCGAGAAGCATTAGATTAATTTTATTTCCCCCATCGGTCCTCACTATCCGGCAGAGCAGAAAGCTCGTAAAGAAACAGGAAAAATCGCTCCAAAAGCTCCACAGCATCAACATTTATCTACCAATCCAACGGCAATGATGTTGTCGTATAAAGCGTTTCACTTTATCGCCGGTGCTTCTCCGGGTTTCCCCTACACCCAAAAAAAAAGCCCAGCATCGCCGTGAAAAGTGGCAGCAAAACTTGCGTCAAATCGATATCGAACTAAATCAACCGTTACGACTGTTCCTGGATTGTTCTGATCAGCATCGTCCCTAACCATCCTCGCCCTCGTCGTTGGCCGGAATTTGTTGGATTGAATCGACGATGATGGCTATGAGAGTTGTATCGAGCCTTGCTGAGAATTGACATCCAGGAGATGTGCATCGGATGAAGATAGATTGTCTATAATTAAGCTAACGATTTGGTAGTTGGGGAAGCAGGCAAGGGAGCTAGAGGGGAAATCGAACTCCAGGCCATCAAATGGAGCGCGTTCTTGATGGAGGCTTGCTCTATTTCTGATGACGGAACGATAATACTGATGACAGTGGTAATTGTAATCATTATCACCAATGCACAGTGGCCCACTGGTAGATCTAAAGCATCTACTCTAAGCGATGTATGTGTGTGTTTCTGAAGTCACTTATCTTGGTGATTGTTGTCATTAGGCTGGTCCTCACAATAGGCAGGGTATTGATTTGCCTCTAGGACTTGTTTAGATACTCGGAATTTTAGGAAACTCAGGATTATATAGAAAACTAGCGTAAACCGGTTGCTTGCCACGCTTGCAACTAAATGATTGAAAATTTAATAGATATGGTGCTTTTACGGTTTTATTTGAAATGTTTGCTAATATGTGAAATTTCTGCAAAATAAAATATAGGAGTGTGTTTTTAATTCAACCCTCGGATCGTTAGTTTCTACCATGGTTTTTCTTTCTATGTAGATGTATTTCATAGACAAAAGGGGATCATAGAGGATCTTTAAACAACGCCGTATGTTGCATAATGTTGCCCTGAGAGTAGCAAACACCTTTTCAAAGAAGCGGAGGGGTCTCAAACTGGGTTCCGTTTGCATGATTATTTCTCGATTTATGCAGAAATTTGTGTTTCATACAGGAAAGGAGTCTCGAACCATCATTAGAAATTTTTCGGCCCTAAAACTCCTGCATACACATTTTCAAGACAGAAGTTATAATTCTCTACCACCGTCTTCTACGAGAGAGAAAAGGGGTCTCGAACCATCGTAGAAACATTTATTGCATCCAAAATCCCCAGATGCCAAATTTGGTTCCATTTGCTTTATCAGTTCCAAAAACCCCCATATGCCAAATAAGGTTTCATTTGCTTGATTAGTTCTTAAATTATGCACAAATGTGTGTTTCATTTGTTTGAGCCCCCCTTCCGCTTCAAGAAAGGAAGGGGTCTTCAACTGTCATAGAAACGTTTCTAACCTCCAAGACACTCGAGTTGTTTGTGTTTGTGTGTTTGCAATCAATCTCCCACTGACCGGCAGTGCTTTTATGGAAGAAACTTGTTTGCATTTCTTCAGTAATTTATATGTAATGACTATGTGCAAACATTTTTAGCCCTGGAGATTGAAGGTGACAGCTCTATTGAAAATCCAACGACCCATTTCAAGAATGCCTGTTCCTACACGTACATTCTGAGGTCATCTTCATATACAAAAAGCCCCGCATGAAAATCTTTGCACATCAAATGGATATGTGAAGAGTTTTCACACTTCCAGAATCAAAAATGTACATTCTTGATCCTGGCGTGTATATAGTTCAGGTACATTTTTGATAATATAAAATGACCTCTCCAATGCTCCTTTTCTGATGTTGGAAAGTTCGTCCGGACGCGGGAGCGGGGCACTATAATAATTTTTAATTTTATTTCCGCGAAAATAACGCAGCAAAAGCAAAACACGTCATTTTCAAAAGCCTAACCTCCAAGACACTCGAGTTATGCAAAAACTTGTCTTTCATGTACCCCCTCTTCCAGAAGGCGGAGGGGTCCCAAACCAACATAAAATTATTTATCTCCTCCAAAAACCTCCACCTGCCAAACTTTGTTCCATTTGCTTGATTAGTTCTCGAGTTATGCAGAAATTTGTGTTTTGTTTTTATGGGAGCCCCCTCTTCCAGAGAGCGGAGTGGTCTCAAACCACCATAGAAACATCGTTTGCTCTCAAAAACTTCTACCTGCTCAATTTGATTCCATTTACTTGATTAGTACTCGAGTTATACAGAATTTGTGTTTCATTTGTCTACGAAACCTCCCCCCGCCCCCTAACAGAGAGAGAGAGGGACTGTTTATAAACCACGTAGACTCATTTTTGAAAATCGCAAACCCCCCTCTCGTAGACTTTTATCCATACAATTTTTTAATTTTTTTATGGAGCGTAGACTTTGTTCAACCCCCCCCCCCCTTCCCCCTTAAAAAGTCTACGTGGTTTATGAATAGCCCCAGAGGTCTTAACACCAAATTTGGTTCCATTTACTCTTGAGTTATGCATAAATATCAGTTTTATTTGTATGAAACCCTTTTTCTAGAGATGGGAGACATTTCAAACCACCATACAAACATTGTTTGCTTTCTAAAACTCCCATATGCTAAATTTGGTTTCATTTGCTTGTTTTATTCTAGAGTTAAGCAGATATTTGTGTTTTATTTGTATGGGGGCCCCCCTTTTAAGAGTAGGAAGGGGTCTCTTACTATCCTAAGAAATTCATTTATATATATACTAGCTGACCCCGATCCGAGCGTTGCTACGCCTGCAACTAAATGAATGAACATTTTGAAGAACTGACGCTTTTATTTTTATTTTTTTAAATGAGTTTTTATTTGACTAAGAAGGAGTTTAAACTTCTATCGGTAAATTCTTCTTACCCAGACAATACAAAGTTTGTGGCTTAGTTACCTGGATAATTCTCTGGTTTGGTTGAAATTTGTGTTTGAAATCACCATAGAAACCTTTCTCGCATTCAAAAAACCCCGCTTACCAATTTTGGTTCCATTTGCTTGATAAGTTATACAGAAATGTGTGTTTCATTTTTTTAAAAGCCCCCCCCCCTCCTTCTTGACCAGAAGGCGTAAGAGTCTCAAATCACCATAGAAACATTTCACTCCTTCAAAAGCCATCATATGCCAAATTTGGTTTCATTTGCTGGATTAGTTCTCGACTTATGCAAAAATTAGTGTTTCATTTGTATGGGAGATCCCTCTTCCACTTTCAGAAAACGGAGGGGTCCCAAGTCATCATAGAAACATTTCTCTTCAACAATCTTCTTCAAAATCCTCCATAAGCCAAATTTGGTTCCATTTGCTTGATTAGTTCTCCAGTTATTCAGAACATTGTATTTCATTTGTTTGGAAACCCCCCCTTTCAGGACAGAGAAAGATCTGAAACCATCATAGAAACATTTCTTGCCTTTAAAACTTCACACATGCTAAATAAGGTTTCTTTTGCTTGATTATTTCTCGCGTTATGTAGAAATTAGTGTTTCATGTGTATGGGAGCGCCCCTTTCCAGAGAAGGGAGGGGTCTTTTATTATCATAAGAACATAACCCTTCTTCAAAAATCCCTGCATACAAAATTTCACGCCAATCGGTTCAGTAGTTTTCGAGTCTATGAGGTTCAGACAGACAGACAGAAATCCATTTTTATGTATGAAAATTGGAGGAATCACTCCAGTTTAGCTGATGCCTAAAGAGAAATTGTAAGTTGTCCCAGGACAACAATGAAAGGCTCAGCTGCTTCATTTCCTGGATACAAATAACCATACAATTACAATACAATAATATGAAATGATTTTAGAATCTATTTCCGATAATGAATTTTATTCTTGTGAACTGAATATCTGATACAAATGAAAAATTCATATTGTCATTAAAAAGAACTACTCTTCACTTGCTTAGATTATTATCTTCATCTGCTAGATTTTTCAGCAATTGTGAAAAAAAAATATTAATGAAGTATTTTTTTCTATAGGTAAGAAAGGCTTTGTGCACAAATTACGTAACGCAAAAAACCGGGTTTTTGGACCCCCTCCCTCCCCTATGTAACAATAAGTAACGCGTGACCAGACTCCCCCCCTTTAATTACGTAACGCTCATGGACCCCCCCCCCCCATTTCTCAATTGTGATAAAATCATCCCAAAAACTGTTATTGTAGTTGTTTTGATGTATAATTCTAATATACCTGAAATGAGTAAAGATTGCAAATACCATTCAATTAATTTCATTTAAGTATCTTAAAGCTAATATAAAGATTGGGAAAAACATTGCACTCATTGTACTGCATTTGTTCAGGTAAATGAATGTTCTTAAAACTGTTACAAATATTAGTTCAACAAGTTTATTCAAATGTTCTAAGTTCTAACAGAAAATCATTATTGATTCAGAAAATAATTTGGTAAAATCAACAATCAGCAAAAAACTCAACAAAATTTCTTATTATTTCAATGGTTCTAATATAAAAAAACAACCGGTTTCGTCGAATCAATGCAAAGGTGCCTTGTTTCCAAAAAGCTTATTTTTTTTATTCAACAATAAATGCTTTTTGTTTTCAATAGAAATGTCAACGAAAATTGTTGTTGGTTCAAAAATTAATAGGTATTATGGGTACGCCGTGAGTCAACAATAAAATTTGTTAAATCTATACAGAACAATATATTTCGTAGCGTGTAGATGTGAGATTTATGGAAAATTGCGCCAATTTGTGATGCAAATCGTCATAAGATACCTTTCGTTTAGTAGATCACATTTAAATAGTACACTGAAAATTTTTCTATTTATTTGTACTTTCTACGAAGCTGCCTTCGTATCAAAAGCCACACGCGCAACTGTCAAAACAACAAAGCATTTGTTGATACAAAAAGAACATTCGTTAATTCTTCTAAAATAATACAAATAGCTACGGGTAATTTGTTACCAATATGTGGTTGCATGAACGACTGACAGTTCTACTGTATCGGCTCAAAATATATTTGAAAAAAAAGGGAACCACGAGGAGTTATTCTGCTCTTCACGAAATTAATTTTGTGCATTGTACAAAAAAGGTGTAATGATAGCGTTTTGTTAGAAGACAAGCAATATTGATGTTTCATATAATTTACAAGACATTTGTTATATGTGCATAATCCATGTTTACGAAACGAGTGAAAGCTAATTTACGAAAATTAGTTTTCAGTGTGCGTCTCCATTTATCGAAGCTTTAGAATTTGGTCAGAAATCAAAAGAAAGACTTAATCCATTTTCCTTAACATTTTAGATGCACCACTTGGCCATAAATGTGTTTCTATTATGGCCACTCCATAAGAAACACATGCAATTGGCCATGAAAGGAACCAAAATTTAAAACTATGGCGATAATTGGTGCAGTGTACCAGTTATGGCAAACGTCATTAATAATACAAATATAAAGTTTTGGCTCAGTTTAGAAATTTTTATTCAAAATATAGATTAAAACCTTTCATTATTTCTATTTCTCGTATTTCTCAGAATTTTTAAACGTTCTCAACTAGTATAAATTAACCCTTTTCTACTTGATGTAGTAGGAAATGTTCGCTCATCACCATGAGGCACCAAGTGTGGACAGTAATGTTTGCTAGAATGGAACATATGAAGAGAAAGTGTTGAAAGTCCCGTCAGTGTACGGTAGGTTGGAAATAGAATAGAAGTATTAAAAATTGAGCGAAAGGGCATGGGTCAAGTAGTGCTCGAACCAAGGACGTTACTTTTGCCTAACATCCCACTGCGGGGTAGATCAAAGCACGGATGAATCCGCTACCTCAACAGGCTTTTCTACTTGCTACTTATTGCTTGGTACACAGGAAATTTAGTTGATGCAAATTCGTATTCACTTTTAATAATTTTTTTCAAATTTGTCATTTTGTTACGTAACGATTTTAAAACCCCCTCCCCCATATGTCACAATAAGTAACGGTTGCTCAACCCCCTCCCCCCCTTCATGCGTTACGTAATTTGTGCACAAAGCCAAACATGACAACCCCTTTTTTTATTATCGACGTTAACATAAGTTTTCATATTTGAAACAATAACTTCTATTTTCATCTTATCGTCGTAAAGAATACTATTGATCGTCCATACTATAGATTCTTTTGTTTGGTTGAAATACATTTAATTGTAAATTTATGAGATTATGTTTTCGGGTTTAACTGTGAGGCTGTGATGCGATAAGCACCCACATATGTCTGCAAGTTGCTCCGAGAAAAAAAGCTTGTTGTAGCAAAGCCAATCGATCTCGAATAGGACCTTCGGAAGACCATAGCCAGAACTGCGTTTCTTCATATGACAGGGACTGGCGACTTCACGAACCTTTATCCAGTAAACATATTCTTCGACTGCCTTAGACAAAGCTTAGCCAAGTGCCACAATTATGCATCATAAAGTTTTAAAATCAGCTTCTAGAATGAGCTATCTAAAAACGAATATAAGTGAATGAAAGTCGATGGCCGCCGTCCTAAATATGACTCCAACAGAAGTGTTAAATGCATGCGGTTACCGTTTCGATGTGAAAAAGTGTGTGGAAGTTCGTTGCTGCTACCGATTATGCCAATCGGCAAGAAGAAGAGAAGAAGCTTGTCCTTTTTGTCTTCTAGCACAGGGGCTACATTTCCTATCCGTATTTGGTCAGGTGAAAAGGTCATTTTGAACGGCCGGAAAGAAACGTCGCTGCTCATCCTACCGAGAGTGTAGGTTCTTTTTTTTTATTCACTGTACCCTGATTTTCCGGTGCGAGTAAGCATTGGATACGGTATCGAATAGAATTCAGCTAAGTAGCAATTGAATATTTGCGTTTGTATGAGTATCAGAAATAAAAGCATTCCTTCCTAGTCTATGTCCTCCACACTCACACTCATTCAACTTCACATTCTGTTTTTTGTTTTCGCATTTTTGAAATATTTGGCTCTCGATGGTTAATTTGTCGTGATCGCTTTAAGTGTGATGCACGAAAAGGTCTATTTTCACTAGTCGTGAGTTTTAACTTCCAATTGGTTACATAGTCGGCTTATCTTCTCAATTCAGAAAACCATTACCATACTTTGTAACAGCAACAGCATCCTCAATGTTGTCTTAAATGTGTCAGTGTTGGCTCCCCAGCGTGAAACTGAAAATTGTATTGAGTTTCAAATGAAGTTAACCACCAGGACACCTTTAAAGTGGCCCGAACAACCATGGAAAATTTCATTCTTCGTGAAAGTGCTCTTTGCGATGATGAGTCACATACAATCTTCTGAAATGTAGATTGTGTGTATCGGTGGATTTACAAATGAGTGTACAGAGTGTTCGATTTCTTAGTGCAAATATATTCAAAAGCTATAGAAGATGCTAAAATCTCAAAAGTTTTCGGAGCTATTGAGCTTTTTAATATGTTGGTACATGATAGTCTTAAACTGACTGTCCTGCCCATTGGTTCAGAAAAGAGTACGGGCGCGTTCCGCTGAGTTGGTCGCGGCAGATTTCGTGTGTGAACCGGCTGCTCCATCAACGTTCAAAAGTACCTGAGACGAAATGGACGGCTTTGTAATGATCACTTAAAGATGCGATGGAAAATCAATGCCCTGATATTCCCAAATGAAGCACATTATGCAAATTTTTCTTGCCTTCTATAGCCAAACATGATGAAATCTGTCGAACCATTCCGAACGGCCGTTGTGAGAATATCACCGTGAAAATCTCACATGCGCATGGCGTGTTACCAATTACTAATGCTTTGTCTTCTTTTTTCTGTTCTTTTTCCTATCCTATGACCGTGCGCAATACAGTATGACATCGTTGCATAGGCCATAGACCAGCACTGGCCATTGCCTAAACTCAACTCTTCAAAAGCAGAAACACCGAGACGACTACAGAGCAATAAGCAAGAGAGCAGTATAAACCCTAACCAATTTTACTTTCAGCCAAGTTTTCTTACACAAGACAAGCAATCAAATGACCACTATAAAATGTACTGAATACCCACGACCTAATATATAACAGGGGAAAGGGAGAGGACCATCCAGCGCACCCAAGTGAAACGATTTGGATAGGGAGCATGAATTTGTTCCAACATTTCGGAGAACAGGGTGGGTTCTTCGACCCTATCTATTGGGTTTATTCTGTCAATCGAGGGCTCGATTCTAACTGCTGGGTGTGAATCTCTTTCCTACTTACACGGGTTTCGCGTAAGTGTATCTGCTGAGCCCACCCAAACGCTTTTGTCCCTTCCTTGCAGGAGCCTGACGAATACAAACAACAATAGAATCCTGATCGAATCGTTTTCGAACTATTCCACTGCTATGGAAAGGTTTCTTGCTACAACACGTAACGAACACGTAATAAACAGCAGTGGTTGATTGAACAAAAAACTCCTTTACAACTTTCAATATAAACTTTCTGTCTTGCTTAATGTTTTGCAATTTTGTTATGAATGCAACATGTTGTGCCCCCAATTTGCAGATAATAAAATTACGCCGAATCGAACACCCTGTATAAAGAAACTTAAAGATCTAAGAAAAATAAGCTTCAGTGTATTCAGATTCATCGGTATTTAATTGAATTAAGATGTTGTCATTGAAATGATTATACATGCATCTTAATTCTAATTCTTATGAATGGTAGACTTGCATATTCGAATAGTGCACTGGGAATAATGCTTTACAGTTATTGAGCACAGTCCCTAAAAATACCCAAACATACATGACAAACAAGTGTCATATCTAAGTTAGGCTTATTACTGATTGATTTCGGTACAAATTCAGGTCCATTTCGAGTCAAATTCAGGAACTGTTCTGCGAGAAGCAGAGATAGAGATCCGCAGCGTTAATCCATAAAGAGTTATCCACAACTGCAACATGGTAATAGCTAGTAAACTCTGTGATTGCTCTGAAACTAGTGAACTCCAAATCTGAGCAATGATCACACCTATAATAGAAAGCTTGCGGTTGGCTGTGCGTTTGTTTAATGAAGTCCAAAAACTCAATTAATATAAATAATCTATGTAGCCTCAATAAGATTCCCGATTTCTCAGATAAGTCAAGTATTCAGCCTAAACAAATATGACAGCCTTTCACTTGTGCTCCCGGCAGAAAAATTTCAATCCCGGTTTTTTTTCGCCACATGCTACTGTAAAGGACTTTGATACATTGTGAAGATTTATAAAAACTGAGGCACGTTTGCTGGGATATATAATAGCAACGGCATACAAACTTTACAATGTAATAAAAAGTGT
Source organism: Aedes japonicus (assembly GCA_034211315.2). Taxonomy (NCBI): domain Eukaryota; kingdom Metazoa; phylum Arthropoda; class Insecta; order Diptera; family Culicidae; genus Aedes; species Aedes japonicus. The sequence continues at coordinate 25,694 of JASCZW010010373.1, forward strand.
ATTTAACCCGCTACACTCGTGCTTAGGAAATTTCAGGAATCCAGCCCTATCAAAGTTTGAAGCCAGGAGATGCAAATTATATTCTTAATAAAAGGGTTTGCGGGTCAGTTGAAGAACTTTAAATAAATTTGAAATTGAAATTGAGTCCAAGCATTATGTATATCTTATGTCTTAGCATTTCAAGCTTATTGATTTCACAATTATCTTATTGCTTGCTTTCAACTACGTATTGTAAATTCACAGTCGCACTTATAAATTGGGATCTTTCGATGTCAGGTACCATTTTCGAGTGTGTTTGAGTGGAAATTAAAATCATACTCTATGCTCAGGGAGTCAAAAGAAAAATCCTTGCAAAAAATTACTAGACCAGACCGGGAATCGAAACCAGCCACGTCCAGCATGGTGTTACTTAATAGCTGCGCGTTTACCGACTGTGCTAAAGAAGGCATTTGTATAAGTACAATTAAATTAACCCAAAACGAACTTATAAACGAGTAGAAACCACAAAATTTAATAAATTAGTGTAACTTAGTTTTATGAAAAAGCATGAGAGCCTGGCAGGAAAATAAAAGACTTGGTAAATTAAAAAAAAAACATTACTCGCCTGACCTAAATGCTCTGGGTTTTAGTGAATTGGCGAACATTGAAGCAAATGTATGTGAACATCCTCACTCGAACTCTCTACAGACCTTCATAACAGAGCATTTGAGCGATATGTCATCTGACTATATTATAACGGTGAGTGAAAAAAAGCTCTGTGAAAGTTAAGCGTTATCTTCATGAATCATTTAACGTTAATACAGATTATGATAAAAGTTTGAAATGAGGATACCAAGCTCAAATGGAACTTAAAATGTTCGAAACTCCTTTTGATGTGTATACTATAACTACACAAATGAAAATAAAGGTACATGAAATTTGAATTTAGTGATACCATCAAAAAAAGCAAATTTTGGCAGAACAAGTAAAGTACCCTTGAATCCCTTCCATTGTTCTAATGCCATTTGCAGTGCTTTTCCGCTTTAAAAAAAAAACACAAACAAAGATTCTTCTCAATAAAAGCTGCTAGTTCATTGAATCACCGATGAGCCTCCGATGAAATCAAAGCCCAGATAAACTCGCAACCTTTGTAACAGACCCACCTCTATCAGATTTCCATCAGAGAGCACGATTGCAAACACCCTCAGCCTTGATTGGCATCATTGCACGTAAACAACCATCAGGGGCACGATGCTCTCGGATCAAAGGAAATCGGGTTTCCCTTGTTACATCAAAGCTGGAAAATTCCATTCATTTGTTTCACTTGAACAAAAAAAAATCAATGCTTGTTTGCTTTTTTTTCTGCATTGCAGACGATTGCGTCAACACATGTTACGGTTTAAGAATCAGGCAGGATGGATGATTTCATGGTTATCAGCAGCACAATACAATACGGATTGTTTCAGCTAGTGTATTTATTTATTTAAAAAAAAAGTCCTACAGGTTGCGTTGGACGAAGAACAATAGACTTAAACTATGCATAAAAAAAGCGGTGCATGGTGGTAGCCTATCACAGATAGGTAAGATTTGCTGGTAGCTCTGATGCAGATTTTGAGGAAATTTCCGCCAATTATAACCATTTGCTTCTTTTCTGCTTTTAAAACTCTCTTTCAATTGAGCGTAACACAGGGTTTTTGGGTCTTCCCTTAGGTCAGTCGGTAAAGGTGCAGATACAAAGCAATACCCCGCTGGATGTGAGTGGGTTCGATTCCCGGACTGGTCTAGGAATTTTCAAAAAGGAAATTGTTTTGACTCCCTGTGCATAGGGTATGATTGTATTTGCCACACAATCATGCTAATGCAAAAATAGTACCTGAAACTCTCTCTGTGTTCCTGAAATTTGCTAAGCACGAGTATAGTGGGCTTTTAACTTTCGTTTCATTGCATTGAAGAATTCTTATTACGTTGCTACTATATGTCCCAGCATTGAGTTTGGAACTTTGTTTTAGTGTATTAGTAGAACGATTGTGCTTGGGAAACTAGGAGAATTTAAAATTAACACTTCTCTTTTAAAAAGTGATGAAATTAAGAGTTAATTTTATATTTCACGTTCTGCAGTAGAAATGTTTTCAGAATAATTGTTTCCTGAGATGTGGCTTTTTGAAAATAGGGAGTAGCTTTCATCATCGAAAACGAAACATTTTCCGGCGTAATTTGGGATTTTACGGTTGATATCGGTTGCTCTGTGTATTCTGGTGATCTTGATTTCTAGTGGCACACTATTCCTATCTTATTCAATGTCTTTGCAGATGTAGGGTTGCATAGTCTTATACTTTTTTGCTGCATCAGATTGACTAATCGAGTATTTTTTGTTAAAAAGTACTATAGAGCAAACTAAGTCCTTTCTTGTCCATTGTTTTAGCCCATTACCACTCCTACGAGCTGTTCCTAAGGATGCCGGGATACGATAAATGGTTGGAACTCCGGAACATTTTCCGGGTTGAGCATGGCTTATCGTGAACTTTTTCATTGATTTATGTTCTTTTGATAGAACTGTACAATCCACTCGCGTAATGCTTCTTGCTTCGACGGAATTTTCAACACAACTGAACAAGTTGGGACAAAACAGAACATGCGGTTTTGTTGGGGCGACAGAGAGCATTGATTCCCATAATCTCTCTTTTATCTGTGCACGTATGTGGTTTGGTATGAGAGTTAAAATTATTCCTCATTTTTAGTTATACCCCATTAAAACCCTATTGGCTGCCGTGAAGACCCGCATACAAAGGCCAAATGGCCTATCTAACAAACTTCACTGTGAAATTGTGGTTGGTTGTTGTTGTTCTGCTTTGTTTGATTCTCGCTCTTCTTATTCACCTAACAGTAAATAAGTTCTAAGAAAAAAGTTCTACTGTTGCGAGAAGATTTATGTGATAGCAAACTATCCAAAGCAAATTGAGTTTATCACGTGCGCTTAGGATTCTATTCTATTTATAGATCAGTACCGGCGCCGACCACTCATGGTCTTTGGGGAGGGAGGATGGAAAAGGATGATTAGTTTGACAATAGTTGGTTAGAGATCGTGTTTACCTCTGCATTTCTATAATTGTCAAGGGAGGGATTGTTTTTGTATTAGTGAGGCAGGTTATTTTTAGATCATGGATTCACTGTGGTAAGTTTAAGCGATCAATGAAAGCGCAGTAGACTGCTTTATTTGAAATCTAGTGGTGATAGAAAGAGGAAAATGACAAATAGCAAGGAAGCGGACGGACCTGGGGTTGAACTCCCGACCATCTGCTCACTAAGCAGAACGGGTAACCACTTAGCTACCCAGCCACGTATTGCGCTTCGGAAATTATGCGAGTTCACAAAAAAAATTAAGACGAATAAATTCAATAAATTAATAAACAATTCCCCAATCAATCAGGTTATCTCAAAGAATGCCGAAATGGGTCTCTTATTTACAGTACATTTGCATGATATTTTAAAGTTGGTGCAGTTATTCAACCACATTTCTGTTATGTCTTATATTTTAATATGGCAACTAGAAAAAAAAAGCCAAAAAGCCAATTTATCTTCGCAATGACAACTATACACATATTTGGTCATGTTTCTGGCCATTTTAAAACCACATTGAAGTTTATTTGCTGGATACAAGAACAACTACTTCAGAAGTTGTTTCGGTGGCTTGCCTTTATGTCTATTCTCCGTTGAATGCATTTACTGGAGGCAAAATGGTTTTACAACGCTTTTTCAACTGACCCTAATAAGATACTTAAGATGATTTTTAAAACGGAATTTCATAACAGCATTTTAAGAGTTAATAAAGTCAAAATGAAACCTTTTATGTGGGCAAAAGGAATTTTAGAAAACAAAGTTTAAAGATCGTTGTAGATTTTCACTTTCTTAAACAAAACACTGTTTAAAAACTTTTTTGAGCGTATTCGTATAACGATTGTGGTTGAGAAACTAAGAGAATTCAAAGTTAACACTTCATTTGATCACTTTTTAAAAAAATGTCTAGTGTATCAATGTATTATCTATGGATCCTCAATTCGCGCGAAAGTATCAATTCTGTACCAGCACAGATGATTCCTCGCGAAAACACGAACTCTGATAGATGAGATTAATAACCCTTTTCAATGCAGAGTTCTCCTCTCGCACTCTTTCGTGTATCAATACTGGCTCGAGGGCAGCTGATAGGATCAAGTTCAACTTCGCTAAGAGCCTCTTCCAGACGTCAAGATCCGTAATGAGCTTGTTTAATCAGTTTTGGAACTCAACATTGTACCGGATGATTGGAGACGGAGTGAGTTATTGCCATTCAAAGCCTGAAATTGGCCGCGTCCGATCGCTCATATCGATGACCATCACTGATATTTATCACCAACTATTCGAAAAGTTGTTGGAGAAAATGATCCTTTTCAAATCTGGTTTCGACTCGTTGATCCGAACAACCCATAACAGATACTCAATATGGTTTCACGTAAAGCGGGGTAGGGAACGAACGACTGTCTCGCGTTGCTTTCCCACAGATATTCAGTGCTTATAAAAGAGCAAATGAGCTTCTGTATTCTTGGACTTTATAAAGAAACTTGATTCAGTATCTGTTAAGTTCTTTCTAGATCAGCTCCACGCTTGTAGCTTTTCACATTAATAATAAAGATTTTGCATGCAATTTGCTGCTCAGAGAAACCACTACCGAGCTTTTTCCTCATGGAACCTCTAGCTTCACGATTCAGCTACGTAGGTCTCCCCAGGGATCGTATTTAAGCCCCTTACATATAATTTTATGTCAAAGACATTGACGGTTGTCTGGGTGACAACTGTACGTTGAGACAACTACGGATGACGGCCCTTGATGTCTGTCACGGGACAATGGGGTCGATCTGCAAAGGACCCTTACAGGATACCTTAGACAGTTTGTCGCCGGGTATCTAGAGCTAGGTATCGAATTCTCTGGAAGGCTTGAGTTGGTAATTTTTTCAAGGAAGCATAACCCTGCTGCAACCAAAGCTTCAAATTTCAGGAAGTAAAACCGATAACTCACTCTATGTCCTTTAAATATCTTGGGGTCTGGTTCGATTCAAAAGTGCCTACAAGTCCCATATTGGTATAATGAAGCAAGAAAATGCCAACCAAGATCTTTCTCTGCACGGTGCAGGACACCAGTGGGGGCTCATCCACAAGATCTTCTAACGTTGTACCGGACAACGGACCTGCATCAGTTATATGGAATACGGTAGCGGTTTTGTTTCAGTCAGCGGCTCAGTCACTTTTGTCCATCAAACTGGAACGTATTCAGTATCGGTGTCTTCGTATCCGCGTTAGGTTGCATGCACTCTGACTCACACCATGGTCTTCGAGTACTGGCTAACCGTATTTATACATCTCGGATCAGATTTTCAGAATTATCTCTCGGCTCTATACAAATTGAGAATTCTGAACCGATGATCGAAAATTTTGAAAACTCGCTCCGGGTCAGATCATCACGCCTCTACAGCATCAAACCTTCATGCCATTTCCTTCTGTACGGATATAACCATGCCGAACATTTCCAGTCGATATTTCTTCTCGATTTCGACAACGTCAGTTCATTTAGTTTCATCACACGTGACTCAGGAAAACTGCGTATTAGGATCCCTAAACATCGTCGCGTCCTATGATTCTATCAGATGATATTCTTCCATAGAAAGTTAGTAAATTGATTCCACTCGTCGTTCTTCTGCTGACGGATCTTCATTGAGCAGTCAGCGGAAAACTTTAATATGTTATGTAAAATTTGCCAGCGCCAACCGTAAACTTCCATCGCTATTCCGTATATATCCTTCGTTAAAGCGGCATAATCCCAATTCTACCCTTCGGTGTTGCCTCACTAACTGTAGTCAGTACTTCATTTTCTGGATGATCTCAAGTTCTATACAGGCTATTTATCATATTGAATAATTGTATCCTAAATGTGCTCTCGTAAAAACCGAAACTCTAAATGCTTGTCTTCGCGTTATTTATCATCACTTTATTATGGAATCATCTCATTTATCAATTCAGCAGTGGTGTGAGAGAAAGCGGACTCGCTTGCCAAGATGGAAGCGCCTCGATGACGATATTTGTGATCGACAAAATCGCCTTCAACAGATTTTACTGTTACACAAGTCAGCAGTCACTCCGTCAGCTGGCGGCATAAATGATAAGGAATTCGGGCGATAGCGGCAATTTCTATCATCCCAAAGGTGTCAGAAAATCTTGGTTAGCGGGATGAATGTAGGTCGAGACTTCATTCGTGTCACATGTCTCGCCTGCTCCAATCATTATTCTTCAACGCTCATTAAACCGGGTTGGGCTGAGCGACAGCAATCTCTGTAGTGTAAGACAAGGCTATCAAGACGCGAATCACGTTGTTTGGTCGTCACCTGAACATTGTGCGTCGAATCAGGAGCTTCTTGATTCCCTTCGGGCTCGAAAATAAACAACCCAATGTGCAAATTCAGGAATATTTTGGCTGCTTACATGGTGGGATTTTATGAAACTCATTTATGTATTTTGACTAACAGTAGCTTTAGATTGTGATTGATTTAACATAATATTTGCCTTTATGATTTTTACTGTCTGTGTGTATCGTGTGTTTTTTTTTCTTTTACTACAAAAAAAATGTTCAAGTCAAAAAGAAAAACCATGCAAGTGCCCATAGTTATAAGATATTTAATATTCAATTCAATTTGATGTGTTATGTAGCGCCGTACTTTCAAAATTCACCCTCTTCCATCACATACATAGTTCCCTATTAACCTCAAGGGCAATACACAAATAATCGGCTCTCTGCTCCTAACTTTAGTTTTAAGATAGCTGATAGGAAAAACATGTTTGGCTCTAGCAAGATTGATTCGATTGAGCCTGTACAAATAAATGATTAATCAGAAAAAAAAAATGTTTCTGTGACTTTTGCTGTTGATCAAATAGTGTTAATTTTTAAATTCTCTTAGTTTCCCAATCATCAATAAATGTATGTTATCATAAGCCACAGCTATAATACTTAAGAACTGTTGTATAATAAACGTCAAGTGATTTCTGGTAGCTTTTTCCTCATTTCCCTATTTTCCGAGCCCTTAAAATGGGCATCTCGGTTTTCTTTCGAGAACAGCGTTCATCTTCCCAGTCTACTACTTGTAAAACTTTAAACCGACATTTCAAAAGTATGTCGCTGCTGCTCCTGTTAGGCAACTGCTATGATTGTGCGACAACTGTCGTATAAATGTTTATCACACAAAACCTAGCACATAGCCTGAAAAGTTTGTTTGTTTTTCTCTCTTCTCATTTACTATTCCGGCTGCCTGTATGCGCTATTACTGATTTTCGAGACAAGGTATGGACAATGTGCTATTATTCTCTATGTTTCTAATTATCTTTTCACACTCTCTTGTCGCGGGCATCTATGCACTAGGTGTGATCAAACCAACACTGGTAAAAAAAAGTACCTAACCGAATTCTCTATGCAAAATTTGAGCTTAATCAGTATACATCTCATTGAAACCATCCTCATTTATTGTTACGATCGTAACCCGCGGAAAGTGTTCCAACTGCATAATATCATAAACATCCTTACTGAACATTTGGATGTAACTTCTTCAATAGTATTATATTTTTAACAATTGTAAAAATAATTATTTAACAAATATTGCTATAATATCATTTCAAATATCTTTTTTCGACCGCGAGGACCACCTTTTATGTTTCGGTTGATATAATATTATGTATATGGAAGGAAATATCAGCAACTGAATTTAAATCATTCAAATAAATTAAATTCACTTTCCCCATAATATTATTATAAAGATCCCAGGACGCCGATATTTTAGGAAAAATAATAATTTCGAGCTAACCATCTTCTCAGCGCTTCGCCTTCTAGACACCCAGCATATAAAAATCGATTTCAGAAAATTCATTTTCAAATTTTATAGGTCAAAAATCAAACTTTGACCGCTGAGAATCAACCAAATCCGGTCGACTCAATTTTTTTTGAAGAACTAACACCACATACATTGGATTACTTATATCTGCACGTCACCATTATTTTGTTGTGTAGTTTTCTTTCCTATTATCAAGTGTTCGGAAATTCAAGTCGATAAATCGACTCTCGATCTAATAAACGGTGATCCTCTAAAATTTGCTCTGAACCTATTACATTACATCCAGTGGCCCTCATCCTGTATCCATCGATTTGTGGCGTGTCAATCTGAGCCGGTGCAATAAAGACAACAACGGTAGAAGCAAAACAAAGCAGGTAAGCAAAATAATGACAATCTTATAATTAGGATGCATCAACCAATTATATCAATCATTCAATATTCATTTATTCGTTGTCCATTACGTGGTGTGGTTAAATTGGCATATTTATCTCATGGCTATGAATACCAATCGTACCTCAATATTTCTGCACATCGTCGATTTAACCACGGGAACGAAAAAAGTAAACTCTACACACAGTATTTGTGTGCATATGCAAGGTGACCACATGAAAGTGGAAGTTACAGTGGATTGGACATTAGGTCAACAGGTGTTGTACACGCTGCTTCCTGGGAAAATCATCAATATTTACGTGGAAAAAACCCAAATTGGTAGAATTACTTTATTGGTTTGGACTTGATCATGCTTCTTATTTTTTTTTCAGTACCTTGTTGCTTGATATTGCAATGACTAATTTGCGTGCATTGATATAGGGTAGGTAACGACTTAAGCACCCCAGACCTATTCCAACACTAAAGTTAACGTTAACCTAAAACGCTCATTTTACAGTATGGTATCTAGAAAATGCAGTGAAGCGCCATACGCGAAAAATGAGCGTACTGGAACCAACGGTGACCTCATTAACAGACTCGCACCCACGGTATTTATTGAAAACTGAGACTCTGCTGCATTATGTTATCAACCAATATCGTGGAGCTCAGTATTAAAGTATGAATTAGTCAAGCTGGGGTTCGATACATAGTTTGATACCCATTCGAGGAGTATCTTTCATGTAATAAATTGTGCTTACATTTCCTGGGCAAAGAAGCATCATTACTATTGTTCCCAATCCTGTTAATATTCAAATTCATTTTATTATTATCGATAAAAAATGAAAAGCAGCTATAAATTAGTAATCAATGAAGCCTTCTAGAATACTTAGTTGAGAGCATGTGGAAGACGCTAACAAAACGTCCATATGATGGACGAATAAGCAGAATCAAATGTGGACTAATCCATCACTCTAATCTAAGGCCGTTTTCAGCGCTCGCGATCTGTTCTAAATTTTGACGAATTCATCTGCCAAACAAATTTTCCATTTTCACCGAGCGTTTTTAGAAATTAGATTTTCGAACAGTTCTAATGTAAATAAAATAGAACTTTATCGCTTTGCAACGATTTACATTTTTATTTCGCATCATTCAGACAGAATCTAGAGCCGTTCTCTACGTTTTGACAGCTGAAAAAAAACAAGTTTTGTATTAACAACAACCAGTTCGATTGACAAGTCCAGATTGAATCTATCGCAAAAGCGTAGAAGAGAAGGTGGAAAAAAAGGAAAAAAAGAATTTCACTGCAACTTTCGAGGATTTCCGGTTTCAGTGACCAATCGTAAGCACGGAAGTTGGAAGTGGTAGTACGGCACGCCTTCATCCACGGGTTACCAAAATGTTTTTTTTGTTGTGCTTAACCTTTTCCGGCGGTATACGTAATTGTGAAATTTGTTATTACAATTTACCTGAATTTTGCAATACAATTTCCCCATCTTTGTATATTTACCGCCTGACCGAAGGACTATTTGTTAAATTCAACCAGCTTGACTGAAACGCTACATTATTATAGAGCTGTTCTCCTGCTGGCTACTTTTCATTTTGCCTAAGGTAGATTTTGATGAGGTATGTTATTTTGCTATCTTTTTTTATTAAAGCAGAGGAGCTGTTCATAGGATCCCATAACACTCAATATTCGCGCCAGACTCACGATTCGTGCTTTATTTCTTTGTCATTGCTCGGAAAACCATCCGTTCGAAATGACCCATTCCCTGGTTAAAATAAAGAATCCCATTCTCGGGTTGCGTCATGTAACCGTTTATTAAGTTTTCAGATTTGATATTAGATGACTTCTTGTATTGCGTAATTGATGATAATTCTTGTCTGTAGGTTTGATCAAGTCGCTCTGCTAGCTTTGATCAAGAAATACACTCTGCTGAATATTTTTAAACTATCAGGTCTCATTTAGCTTGAACACTTTTATTTAAGGAAAATAAAGGGTTCATAAATATCGTTTAATGTCGTATTGTGGCTCTTGAACACCAGCGCAAACATTGTTGAATGAAAAACTGTAGATATATTTCATCACTCTCACCACTCGTCAGAATTGAACAAAGAAGTTCTGCTTCACCTGAATTTTCAAAATCAAATAGAACGTCCGTGAGTACGTCGCATAAAAATCGACTTTTACCTTCCTTGTCACGTTTTGTATGGACTATGGAATTTTTTTGTATGAATCAATTACCACAAGCCCCCCTCCCCCCACATTTTCACGTGACATAGTGTGAATATACAATCCAAATGAAAATGAGAGCGTCCGTGGTGTGTTGCATGAAAGTGAGAAACATTCTCTTCCCCCCTCTCCCTCCATGTTACGTTTTTGTGAGATTTATTATCATCAAAAATGACCGTGTCATTAAAACAAAGCCATTACTGAGACTATACCACAAACAATTATTAATTATTTTTATCTTGAGTGGCAAACCTCCATGGCCCCAGTTACTGTATGTTCTGTGTTCCTTCTGACGAATCAAACGGGTTGAGTAGACTTGTGGAATTTTCTTTAATCCAAAGAGATCTATGGTGTCTGCACGAAAGGGAGAAGAGGTAAAATAAATATCTATGTAGACATGCTTCTTCTTCTTCTTTTAATACATTTCTCTATGTAACTTGTCCTTAAATCTCTGTAATGAAGATATTTAAACAATTTCTTTTTCACTTCTGGTTTTGAAATGCGTATGAAACATCTCACATATTTTAGCAAACATTTAATTTTTGACAGCAACTCTACGTGGACCTCGGCAAAGAACAGGATGTTTAGTTAAAACCCACTAGAGTCAACATAAGCGGAAGGAAAGGATAAAGTGTGAATTTTGATCTTGGGGCTTAGAACAGGCCCGTAGTTCACTGAAGTTTTTATTTCTTGTTCTTTTTTTTTTTATATTGTCAGGATTTTCAGCCTGGGCTGGTTCAGTTCCGTCGTAGTCATCAGAGTACCCCTTTTTGGGTATTTTCATCCAACTTGTCCAGAGGCTGAATTCGAACTCGTGACACAGCGTAGGGGTATGGATCTTAACTGTAGTACATGAAGAAAAGAAAGAAAAACT
>JASCZW010010374.1:0-36995 GCA_034211315.2 Aedes japonicus
TGTACTGCTCTAGTCTTGCCCGAGCTGTTTGTTAACCATCAAAACCGGACTTTTCACCAAATCTATCCGCTACAATACAAAGGGAACTAAACGTAAGTAATTAAAACGATTGAAACAGCAATTAAAAGAAGATTTAGATATGCTCCCAGAGCAATGTTAACCCTTGAAGTACCATCCAACTAATAATTATTTTGTATAATTTGTAATTTATGAATAGGAAAATTATATTCTCATTACGACCGGACTACGCCTTTATTATTTTGCTTCCGGCTGAGAATAATAGTTTTGGAAATCTCCCGCCCGTTGGATTAAATCCAATAGTATATAATTTTCGTTTATAACGAAACACCGGTACGCGATCATGTCAAGTCGTGGTTCGAAGTCCGACGGTAAAGGTAGTAGGGCGAGTGGCAAAAGTGATCGGCAGAAGGCTAAAGGTGAAAATGTGGTTGATGTTGTGCACGATGATGCGGAAAATGGTGATGTGGTAGTGGTGGATGAACCGGAGAAGACCGTCCATGGACATAATTGCAAGAGCTGCGGAGGACCTGATAGCGACCAAATGGTGCAATGCGACGCGTGCGATGGATGGCATCATTATGAATGCGTTGGAGTCACGGATGAAGTTGTCGAACATAGCTGGAGTTGTGCCAACTGCAAAACTGCATCATGGATTCAGCTGACAACGTCAACATCAGCTAAAGATTCAGCGCCGAAGGATGTCAACAAAGAACGTTCGCTGAAAGGTGCATCATCTCAGAAGGATATCTCGATAGCTGGAGCGGCTGTCCAACATAGCGGAAATTCAAGAGTTCTGATGCCGTCAGAGCATACCGTAGTCAGTGCCATCAATCAACGGAATAATGTGAGTCAGCCGAATCGAGGAATGTTACGGAAGGCCAGTGGGAAGCTGCTTGCTCCATCACAGGTGAGATTACCTGTCATACAGGTGGAAAAAGCCTCTTCGGAAGTCTCGTGTTCGTCGTCCCAACGATCCGCTCGAAACCGCGCGAAACTACAGCTACAACGGTTAGAAGAAGAGAAAGTTTTGAAGAGCAACAAGCAGAACGACGTCGGCTGTCAGAACAGCAAGAAGCGGAAAAACATAGAGCGTTTTTGGACAAAAAGTACAGGATTTTGGAAGAGTTAGCGAGTGAATCGGGCTCGAGTCGGTGTTCCAGTAGTGAATATGCTCGTAGTCGTGTGGAAGAATGGGTCGGGGACCGGCAGAATGCGAGGGTAGTTCGGAAGTCTTACGAGCAACCAGCACAGCAGGAACAAGGTCAGCATGTGCAGTTACCAGCGCGGCAGGAGCTCATACAACGACAGCAACCTCCCGTCAGAAAGTCAACATCCTTCAATCCCAATGTTCAACCACAGTCGACTCAAATTCAACCGGCGCCGATAAGAGTTTCCCGTACTTTGGCTAATTCAACAGTTCTTGACGATAAGTTTCCAACGCACGTTGATCAGCCTGATGATTACGACCCTTTCCAGCTTACGCGTTCCCAAGTTGCAGCAAGACAAGCAGTGTCCAAAGACTTACCAACATTTTCTGGCAGTCCCGAGGAGTGGCCAATCTTCTTGTCAATGTACAACAGCACTACTGCTATGTGTGGATTCACGGAAGAAGAAAATCTAGTGCGGCTGCAACGTAGCTTGAAGGGGAAGGCATACGAAGCCATCAAGTGCAGGCTGATGCATCCAGGGAACGTCCAGGGCATAATGAGTACACTGAGGATGCTGTATGGACAACCGGAGGTCATTATACACTCACTGATTGGGAAGGTCAGTTCCTTGCCACCTATCTGCGAGGATCGCCTCGAGACATTGGTGGATTTTGCCGTGAGCGTACAGAATTTTTGTGCGACGGTTGAGTCATGCGGGCTAGAAGAATACATGTACAACGTGACACTTCTACATCAGCTCGTCGGCAAACTTCCGTCAACTATCAAGCTAAGCTGGGCGCAACACCGGAAGGCACAGTTATCCGGTCAACTTGACGACCTTCAGTGAGTGGATTTACTCCCTAGCCGAAGCTGCAAGTTCGGTAACATTCCCGGCAGAATCGCTGCAACCAAAGTCAACACGGAATGATACTCGTCGAAAAGGAAAAGGAGAAGCGTATCTCAACGCCCACGCCGAAACACCCATGAAGTTTGATGTGAACACAGAGTCTTCTGCAAAATCAGCTAAAGCGTCTGCAGTGACAGCAAAGGAAACTTGTGTGGTGTGTAAGGGAACCTGCAAGTCCGTTGACAAATGTAAGCGGTTCCAAACGTTTTCGCGAGATTCCAAGTGGTCGGTCGTCCGAGAGTTCAGACTTTGTCGAACGTGTCTGCGGCAACATAAAGGCTCCTGTAAGGCGAAGCCATGCGGCAAAAATGGCTGCCCCTTCAGACACCACGAGCTGCTGCATAATGAGCAGGTAAATCAACAAAGCACTAGTGTAACGGCGGAAAACCCACAATCCTCTCAATCGATGGCAAGCGGCGGTGAGCATGATTGCAATACGCATCAAACGGTGTCTAGTGCTGTCCTATTCCGCTATCTACCGGTGGTCTTGTCAGGACCGGAGAAGGCGATTCATACTTTCGCTTTCCTTGACGAAGGTTCAGGAACAACGCTGCTGGATCAGGATCTAGCCGATGAACTACAGCTAGATGGTAAGCCGAATCCAATATGTCTTCGCTGGACGGGTGGTACCGAACGATGTGAGAAAAATTCGTGCAGCGTTCACCTACAAGTCGCCGGTCAGCAAGCAGGAGCAGAGAAGTTCACTCTTGAAGACGTGCAGACGGTCAACGAGTTACTACTACCGCTACAAACCCTTGACATCGAGGAATTGAAGCGATCTTACCGCTATCTGGAAGGATTGCCCATCTCGTCGTATCACAATGCTCGTCCCCGCATTCTCATTGGAACGAAGCATGCACAGCTGGGTTTAACCCTCAAGAGTCGCGAAGGAGAGTTCGGTGAGCCGATCGCAACCAAAACACGACTAGGCTGGACCATTTGCGGTAATCTCGGATCCGGAAACGCGTCGAGCTTGTTCCACTACAGTTTTCACGTCTGTTCAGTTAACGAACGAGCCAACGATGATCTTCATCAAGCGATGAAGGACTATTTCGCTATTGATAGCCTGGGCGTTAGTTCATCCAAGTTGCTTCTATCCGCCGAAGATGAGCGGGCATCAACGCTTCCTGAGGTCTCTCACACGTTTTTCGGGAGATCGGTATGAGACGGGCCTACTTTGGCGCTACGACAACGCTCGTTTGCCGGATAGCCGCTCAATGGCCTTGCGTCGCCATCGGTGCTTGGAGAAACGAATGGCGAAAGATCCACATCTCACAGCAGTGTTAAAGCAGAAGATTGCCGACTACACCACCAAAGGATACATTCGCAAACTTTCTAAGGAGGAAGTTCTGCAGCTATCCAATGACATGTGGTTTTTACCCGTCTTCCCGGTCCAATCCGAATAAACCCGGGAAAGTCGCATAGTGTGGGACGCAGCGGCGATGGTCTATGGAGTTTCGCTGAATTCGGTCCTGTTGAAGGGCCCTGATCTGTTATGTTCGCTACTCGACATTCTTTTGCGCTTTCGAATGCATCTGGTTGCGGTGACGGGAGACATACGCGAGATGTTTCACCAGGTGGGCATACGCCTGGAGGATCAGCAATACCAATGCTTTTACTGGACGGATGACAACGGGGAGTTGGAAATTTATATCATGAAGGTTATGACGTTTGGGGCGTGTTGTTCTCCCAGCAGTGCACAGTACGTCAAGAATGTCAATGCGGAGCGACTGAAAGGCGACTATCCGGAGGCGTGCGAAGCAATAACCAAGTCGCACTATGTCGATGATATGCTGATCAGTGTCGCCACAGAGGAAGAAGCGATACAGGTTGCTAAGGACGTTCGGCACGTTCACGCCAAGGGCGGTTTCGAAATTCGTAATTGGATCAGCAATTCCAGAAGAGTTGTTGACGAGCTACAAAAATGAAAACCCAGATGAGGAGAGAAGTCTGAACCTATCAACGGAACTGTCCACCGAGAAGGTTCTAGGGATGTGGTGGAATACGTCAATCGATGCGTTCACTTACAAAATTGGCTGGAACCGCTATGATAGTGAACTACTCAAGGGTGGCCGACGTCCCACAAAGCGGGAAGTGCTACGGGTGCTAATGACCATATTCGACCCACTCGGACTCATCGCCCACTTCCTCGCATATCTGAAAGTTCTGTTACAGGATATCTGGCGCTCCGGCGTCTCCTGGGATGAAAAGATCGACCATGGTTCCTTTGAAAAGTGGCAGAAGTGGCTGAGCGTCTTGCCGCAGGTAGAACTCCTGCAAATCCCCAGATGCTTCTGGCTCCGATACTCCATCGATACATTGGACAATATTCAGCTCCACACGTTTGTAGACGCTGGACAGACTGGAATGGCAGCTGCTTGCTTCTTGCGGTTTTCACAGAACGGGAAGTTTTACTGTTCACTAGTCACTGCTAAGGCAAGAGTCGCTCCTCTGAAACTAACTTCAATTCCCCGTCTGGAGTTACAAGCGGCAGTAATCGGAACGCGATTATCGAAAACTGTGTTTGAAACGCTATCCACCCCGATTACCAAAAGGTTCTACTGGACCGACTCTCGTGACGTTCTATGCTGGATCAATTCAGACCATCGACGCTACAGTCAGTTTGTCGGCTTTCGTATAACAGAAATCCTGGAATCCAGCGAACCTCGTGATTGGCGATATGTACCCAGCAAACTCAACGTAGCCGACGATGCCACCAAATGGGACGGACTTCCTGACCTATCCAGCAGCAGCAGATGGTTCCAAGGTCCGAGTTTTTTAAAGGAAGACGCAGAGAGATGGCCATCAGCTCCAATTCACAACATATCAACGAACACCGAACTACTGGCGAATCTGCTGGTCCATCATGCCCTTTGGAAGTGGTCATCTGGCTTCAACGCTTTTCCAGCTGGAAACGGATTCAGCGCGTTATGGCTCTGGTTCTGCGATTCGTCGGAAACTGTCGCCTCACTCTACAGCAGAAGCCAATCAACAACGGACCACTGACGCACGCTGAGCTTCGTGCCACCGAAGCACTTCTAATCAGTATTGCGCAACGCGAAGGATACACGGATGAAATTCGTCTGCTCCAAAGTCAATCGAAGTGCTCCAAAGGGACAGCGATACTACTTCCCAAATCTAGTTCGTTATACAAACTGCTCCCGTGGATCGATGACCGTGGCATAATGCGAATGAAGACCCGTATCGCTGCGTGCCAGTACGCTACTGAGGATGCGAAAAGTCCTATCATCCTTCCAAGGAACCACCACATCACCACACTAATTATACACCACTACCACGAAAGATATCACCATCAGAACCACGAAACTGTAATAAATGAGATCCGCCAAAAATACCAGATTGCTCGTTTACGCTCTTCGTATAGCAAAGTCCGCCGAACTTGCCAGAGATGCAAGAACGAAAAAGCAGTGCCGAATACCCCGATCATGGCTGACCTTCCGCCCGGACGACTGGCAGCGTTTTCAAGGCCATTCACTCACGTGGGCATCGATTATTTCGGTCCCATTGAAGTCGTTGTAGGGAGGCGAATCGAGAAACGTTGGGGAATGTTGGCGACGTGTTTGACCATCCGTGCCGTGCATATCGAACTCGTCCACTCGCTCAGCACCGACTCATGTATCATGGCAGTACAGAACTTCGTTGCTCGCCGTGGCCAACCCCGCAAAATCTACAGCGACCGAGGCACCAACTTTGTTGGGGCAGATAGGGAACTGCAGAAGCTCCAGGCATCAATAGACCACGAAAAATTAATGCGAGAGTTCTCAACCGGCGAAACTGAGTGGGTGTTTAACCCTCCGCTTGCGCCACATATGGGAGGTAGCTGGGAGCGGTTGATTAGAACGATCAAGAGCAACCTCATAGCCGTCTGCACTACCAAAAGACTTTCTGACGAGGTCCTCCGAAATCTACTGATCGAGATAGAGAACGTCGTAAACTCCAGGCCACTCACGCATATTCCAGTTGATGAAGATTCCGGCCCTGCTCTCACTCCAAACCATTTTCTGCTGGGCTCTTCCGATGGTTCCAAGCCGCTGATTAACTCCGATCAAAATGGAATGATTTTGAAGCAGAACCTATGTACCTCACAAATCCTCGCCAACCAATATTGGAGACGGTGGGTAACGGATTATCTGCCGGAGATTACTCGCCGTTCAAAGTGGTTCCAGCATGTCAAGCCCATCGCCACTGGGGATATAGTGGTAATTGTCGACCCGAAATCACCACGCAACTGCTGGCCGAAGGGAAGGATCATATCTACGACTACTAGCCGTGACGGTCAAACGAGATCAGCCACAGTACAGACAACGACTGGCGTCTACGAGCGTCCCGTGGCGAAATTGGCAGTCCTGGACGTGCTGCGCGTCGAGCAGTAAGCCAACCGGAAGTTGGCGTACCCTGGGGGATTGTTGGCATAAGCCAGTACGCGCGTCTCTCATTGTAGTGTCTACATCAGCGAACGTGACAGAACGGATGATGGTGGAGTGACAGGTATACGAACTGTCACTGGGTGAGTTAAATCACAACAATTGAAAAATCCTACGAAGTGCGTGCAAATTTATGCTAATTATAAATTTTCCTATGTTTTGCTATATATATAATCTTAATTATAGTGCTAAAAGTTATTCCTATCTAAGTGCCTAAAAGTTGTATACGAAATTCGGTAAGATTTGTCTTTAAACAAGATGAAAACTTAAATTAGCTTAATACTCTAAGTATAGGTAACCTCCAATTTGGCCTTCCATGTACTGCTCTAGTCTTGCCCGAGCTGTTTGTTAACCATCAAAACCGGACTTTTCACCAAATCTATCCGCTACAATACAAAGGGAACTAAACGTAAGTAATTAAAACGATTGAAACAGCAATTAAAAGAAGATTTAGATATACTCCCAGAGCAATGTTAACCCTTGAAGTACCATCCAACTAATAATTATTTTGTATAATTTGTAATTTATGAATAGGAAAATTATATTCTCATTACGACCGGACTACGCCTTTATTATTTTGCTTCCGGCTGAGAATAATAGTTTTGGAAATCTCCCGCCCGTTGGATTAAATCCAATAGTAAACATTGACAACACGGACGTCACAAAGCACAATGTCAATGTGGTAAACAAAAACAAGAACATAATCGTATGTCTTCAGGGGGTTCGTCGATCAGTTGCATATGCAACAGTAACTGTACCATTTTCGGCTACACATAGTTATGATACGTTTTTAAACATGTTTATTGAGTCTTCTGGATGGTCAGCAAACATTATGAGATGATCTGGGATGTTCTTTATCAGCCGTACAGTTCTGGAGCTGAAAAATTAACTGGACCTTTTTAGGCTATACACATATACGATATGTATTCAACCATGTTCAGTGGATCGTCTTTTAGGTCAACCGACATTATTGGATAGTCAATCCTCACAGAATATTTTTTGGCACATTTTGGATATGAATCACTCAAATTGGTTGTTGGTTATAAACTTCAAGAATGCATCTTGAAGTTGAAAAGTTATTATTGAACATGTCGAACAAAACTGATGATTCTCAATAGGCTCTTGGTTCCGATTTGGCTGAACGAATTGTAACTCTATCTTCTTTAGCTGCAAGGCAAACATAGAATGACCAATATTATCCCAGATTATCACATAATATCTTTTGACTTTCCAAAAGACTCAATAAACGTGGTTGAATGCATAACGCAACTTTGTATTGTTGAATTATCTTCAAATACAATAGTAGATTCTAGGTTTTGAGCTGAAGAGAAACACCAAAATACAGTACATTTACCATCAGTGACCCAGATCGCTCTTATTTTGGATTTCGTATTATTGCTCTTATTTTGGATTTCGTATGTGATTTGAGGTGTAGCATGACATGTTCTGGTCCAAGTAAAAAAAAAGAAGGCTTTTCCCCGGATGTACCTAGAACATGCCAATAAGGTTTTGAGCAATTATCGAATTTAAATGTAGTTAGAGATGTCGCATGGAATGTTTTGGTTCAGATCAAAAACTGGCCACATCTCCATAGGTACCCGCAGCATGCCCGGATGTGGCCAGCGTTCTCCCGAGCACTCTGTATGGCTGCCATTCATCTTGTAATCGAATCCTTATGTGATTTGACGCGTCTCACGATAGCTTGGAAATATTTTAGATAATATCTTCAGAAGTAACCCATACCCACCGGAAACACATTGTAACTCTCCGGGTGAGAGTTCTTGATGTGGCGCAAACAATTTGTCACCAGAAACGTTTTCGGACTGAACTTGCAATTAAGACCCAGGCTACAACTAAGATCCCCGTTCTCGGAACGAAATATGTTTCGAACTTTTTGGGACACATTTTCTTTGTCCTCTTTAACAAATGTAGAATTCATTTTCTATTTTTTTTTTAAACAACACAACGCAACAAAATGCACTGAGGAAATGCCACAAGGAACGGAAAATACTGATCGCTCGAATATTGGAAGAACAGCACTAGTCGGGGTTGCAAAAGCTTTGATGAAACGTATGCAATAAATAGGGAAATGTCGCTAGAAACAGACAATGGTTGAAAAGATGAACACTAGCTGTTGTAAATCAAATTGTTTTTAGGAATAAATTAATTATCTTATGATATTAACTTTAGTTCATGTTAACAGAACAAAATGAAATTTATTGCAAATCGTATGTTTTTCATCAAAGCGGTAGGTATTGATCTTCCATCTTTATCTACTATCCCCTATCACTCGACAAAATTTTTGAGAGAGAAAGAGGGATAAAACTAAACATTGTTTCTTTTCGGTAGATGCAACATGTGACATTATTGAATTTATTTATGTTGCATAAAAAGCAATATACAAACAACGCCTTGTCTCTTTCCAAAGTAACAATCGGATGTTGTGAAACATTAATATCTTGATTCAACTGCCATGCAATTTGTCATTATTGTGTTGGGTATGCAACAATGATAAAGATACATTATTTTTTGTCCCAACATTGAAAAGTAAGGACAATGTCTTTATCATTCATGCATTCACGAATTTTGATTCACTGGCTAGAATGAAAGATATGAGGAGAAAGCGTTGAAAGATCCGTCAGTGTACGGTAGGTTGGAAATAGAACAGATGTTTTTGAATATTGAGCGAAAGGGCATGTGTACAGTGGTACTCGAACCAAAGACGTCACCCTTTGCCTAACATCCCACTGCGGGGTAGGTCGAGGCACGAACGAATCCGCCACCTCAACAGGCAAAAGTAACTTGTTTAATCGCGCTCATGTACTACTGATAACTTTGTGATAGTTTTTAGCGGTAGTCTGTATGCACTCTGTTTTGATGTGCACATGGGAGAGGAACTCTCTCCTTTTTGGTTTTTGGTAACCATCAATCATACTGGTGGAGACCAGTATCGCAACGCTTCACGGTATTTCTCTCCGAGGTCTCTACGTTAGAGATGACAAGAAAAAACTAGAGTGATCTCAGACGTTACGAATCAAAACAAACCCCAAAAGGAGAGAGACCTCTTTTATGACCATGTCTATTGGCATCATCCTCGCTAGGACACAGACCGCGTCGCGTGATTCCGTTCGGTATGCACTAACCACTCTTAGGCACATAAGCCTGTGCGTACTCTCTAGCTTACAAGTGTAGCTCTTGGTACTCAAGGCGGTGATCCATACCGGCCCGCCGGACCTTTGTATGGGCAGGGCGACACTGGCCAGGAGTTTACGCTTACTCCCTTGCACCGCCGAGCTTTTCGACATCATGCGGGATATTTCCGATATTGCCATAGAGGCTTTCTTATAGGCGTAACCGACGTGGCTGATAAAGGACAGCCTATCGTCGATCATGACCCCCAAGTACCTCAAAGACTTCTTTGATTCAATTGTGCAGTTACCGGCACTAATCGTCACATGTTGCTCCGATTTTCGGTTGTTAACAACCGAGGCCTCAGTCTTATGTTGGGCTAGCTTCAATTGCCTTGAACTAATCCATCTCTCCACAATGCCAATGGAGCGGAGCCGTTACTCTTCGATGGATTCACCACACATCTCCAGGGTGATGTCGTCCGCGAACTCGACTATCTTCACCCTGTTTGGGAACTCAAGCCATAGTACCCCATCGTACATCGTGTTCCATAGCACCGGACCCAGGATCGAACCTTCGTCTGAACACGTTTCTGGCCTACCTCTAAATTGTATACCAGTACGCGATTCTGGAAGTAACTTCCCAGAATCTTGTACAGGTACCCAGGAACCTGAAGGCGTTGGAGCGAGTCAGCGCTATTGAACGCATTTCTCACGTCAAGGGTGACCACACTATCGTACTCGTCGCCTTAGGCCGTCTTGGTGACGGAAAGGATGGCATCAACCGTCGACTTCCTTTTACGGAAGTCAAACTGGTTGTTAGACAGACCGCCTATACCCTCCGTGTATGATATCAGTTTGTTGAGGATTACCCTCTCGAGCACCCGCTGTATCCAACTGACATATAGGTCTATATGCCGATGAATCTCCTGGTGGCTTCCCTGTCTTTGGTAGCAACTCTAGAGTCTGAATTTTCCAGGCGTCCACCCCACCACTCGGAACATATCGGGATCCAGCAAGATAGCCGTCTTGATGGCCAGGTTTGGAATATCATCCGATCCCAGCGCGTTGTTCACCTTTAGCGACTTTGCTATCGCAATGAGTTCCTCATTCGTCACCGTCGCCTCGTCGCTGGCCCCCGTTGTGCCGTTGTCAATGCCCACGGGGTCACGGGTGTTCGGCTGAGCCGTCCACCCTTCCGTCGGTATGACAGCGTTTAGGTCTGCGATACTGGAACGCGTGTCATGGAACAAATCTACGGCGGCGGGGGGCCATGGACTCGGGCCGTGGTTCAGAAAGAGTCCCCCAACGATCACCTGCAGCAGCTCTGGCGAGTTCTCGGTTGGAGCCGTCGATCCTCTGGTTATGGCCATAACTAGCCACTAGGCGTCACCTCACAGATTCGTATTAGTCTTCTGACACAGACCCTCGAAGCAGGCTCGCTTGTTGTCCTTTTTCTCCCTCTGCAGTGCCGCCTTCGCAGTGACTAGCGCCCCTGTACACTTGATTCTCTCGGCGTTTGACCGCGCTCTTTGCATCCACCGTCTTGCGTGGAGGCATGTTCTTCGGAGGTCAGCGATCGAAGTTTCGTAAGTTTCGTTCCCTCTCAAGCGCCACTTTAAATATCTCTACATCAAAGTAGGACGTCCTCCATCTGCGGGTGAATGGAGTGGGTGCTCTTCCTTCGGCACACTGCCTTGTATTGTGGACGATACAATAACGAACCTGCTTTTAGAATTTTAGAAAGTAGTATTCAATTACATAGAACTCAGATAAATTTAAAGAAGTTCTCAAAATTTGACCGGGGTTTGCAAACTTCCAATCCAAATCCAATCCAAATCCAATCCAAATCCAATCCGAATCCAATCGGAATCCAATTCAAATCCAATCCAAATCCAATCCAAATTCAATCCAAATCCAATCCAAATCCAATCCAAATCCAATTCTCTAATTTTAATGTAATTCTATCTCAGCCCTATCTAAATTTAACCAAATTATATTCTTATTGTCGTTCAAACATTGAAACTATCCGGCTTATTCTAAATCTTAATTTTAAGTTCTTTATATGGTAGTTCTTCTGATATGATCTGATACTTAAAACATCTTCAAATACCGAATTTATTAGAATTTTCAAAAACCATCCAATCCATCATTAATCAACTATGCAATTCGACTTAACAACTTAATAGTGGTCAACCATAAACTGAGTCCGAATTCCACCTGTTAGTGTTGCCCAACGCTGACTGAAAAGAATGTCCTTGATCATGTCTAAATACCTAAGACCCGTTTTTTTTGTAGTCTCGTCGATTGTCCTAGCCAAAGTGTTTGCATTGTGACGACCGTGTACGCGCGCTGATGCTAGTTCGATTATGATTTGCTCGGGCCGGTTCCATTGATATGCCTACCTGCATTCCAAGCTTGAAAAGCAGTCTTTTTAAACCAACAACAACAGTTAAGACCCGAGAAGGTGTTGATCATATTTATGAGAATTAATAAAAAGCGACCGGATCGTGCTGCTTATGTATGATTGTTGCCCAGCACAAAAGAAGTCCTCCCATCATAGACAAGCGCGCAAGTGGAAGACTAAGGTGGCGATCAGGTGGTTATTGGTGAGAATAGCTCGATGAAACAAAAATGAGGTTAAGGTGATCGGTGAAGATGCGGGCCCGGGCTTGTTTTTGCTCCTAATAATATAGGCCGCCGTGGCAGAAGGAGAACGAGAGGCAGCTTCGCGGTCAGTTCTTTTACTTATGGCCATAGTTTGGTGGTAAATTTATGCGAAGTGGATGGCAAATTGGAATTTTATACGACTTCTTATGTTTGTTTCGAACGAGATCTCGTTTCTTACAAGAAAAGTGTCAGTCTTTTGTTATCGCTGAATAATAGCGCTGGTAACGATGCTCGTAGACTCGAGACCGGAATCTAGATCAACGCAATCCTGCATCGTAGATTTCCGAAGTTAATGGGTTCGTACGACCAATTCATTAATTCAATTTCCTGCCTTGATTAACAAGCCCTTGAGAACAACAAAACGTTGATGAGATCCACTGATGATGTCTCGTTTTCCGAAAGACAATTAATATCCCATGCCATGCTCAACCGGTCACATCGCTCGATGACGTGCTCAAGGTCGACCACTAGCTAACAACCGACTAAGCAGCTAGCAATGCGCAAATATAGTGTAGTAGTTTCAGCACATTAAAGCCACCGTCCCTTCGAAATCGTCCGCGCCAATCCAATCATGAGGAGTGTTGTAATAATTAAGTGGAAGCCTTCTGCTCTCTGTGTAGTCACTGGCTAGTGGGGTCGTCTTCCAGCTAATTGAGAAGCCCCCGCTTCATCAGAGATTTGTCCGGTGCGGTTTGCAAACCGATTTTCCCATCCATTTTTTCAACTGTCGATCCGAGGAGGCATATGGATGGCTGAGCGATTCCGATACGATCAACTCCCCATGATCATGTATTAGTGGGCAAAGTGTTTGCAGGTGACTGCCACAGGTGCTCGATGAATATGCTGAGGAGGTTTGATCACGATGTTGACTACGTTATTAGACTTACATGGATGATTTCGAAACAACAGGATGTGGATTTGCAACGTCATGGATTGTGGTGGTACTGGCTGAACAACGATAGGAACCACTCAGAAGTGAATGGATGTATTTTAAAACATCCAAAAGATCTAAATTTTCAGGGGGTAATTTTTCGATAGAACATACTCCATTTAGGGAAAATTTTGGAAGTTAAGGATCAACATGATAATTACAGTAGATCTGGAAACAACGGAAACGTTACCGTGAATGGTTGATGATATCCATTTTCGACGAAATTACTGTCTGTTGAAGGCTCATTTCTTATCTCAGTATTTTTTGATATTTCTTAACTCAAGTAACAATGATCACTTTTGCAAAATTTCAAAGCACTTTTAAACCCAAAGCATGGTTTCGAGAACCCCAACAAAGCCGAAATGATGACATGGAAAGTCATCGTATTTCTATCAAAAAGTCGTTTGTTCATAATTCGCTAGTCATAGTAAGCTTTGACGAAAAGTGCATATACCTCGTTTTGCTGTCATATTAGCAGAGAAATGTATTGATTTATTTGTTAACCAAATCTATCCCAAGTAACATTGCCAAAACCATCCAGCTTTACTAAGTTTTATTAAAGTTTTATGAAAGCCACTAGAAATCAATTTGGTTTTATTATGGTAGCAAGAGTTGCCAATATGTTTCATATTTTAGTCAGGTTTGTGAGAACCTACCAGCGTGTTTACAGCGATCTTAAAACCTTGTTTTCTCAAATTCCTTTTACTCCTATCAAAGGTTTTATAACGATTTTATGGTCTATTAAAATGCTCTTTTCAAATACCGTTTAAGGACTCATTCTTATTTTCTTTATTTGATCAGTTGAAAAAGCAGTTCAGAATCATTTTGCCTCCAGTAAATGCATTAAACGGCAACTTGGCATTAAAGGAAGTCACGAAATGACCAAATAGTTTTATCGTAGTCGTTGCGAAGATAAGTAGACTTTTTGGCAAAATTGTGATCTTTTACTATCGCCATACTGGAATATAAGAAATAATTGAAATGTGGAAAAATAAATGCACCGAATTTTAAATATAATTCAAATGAACTGTAGATCAAAAACCGATTTTGACATTCTTTTAGAATACCTTTTTGAATTCCATCAATTTTCAGGAAATTTATGATTTTGTTTTTGTTGTTGTAAACTCGCATGATTTCCGAGGCGTTTAAATTTTCGGCTTTCGAATATGCGCATATAATTTGGAGCACGATACGCTTTAGTAAACTCAATTTTTTTTATATTTATATTTAAAAAAAAATCCCGCAACACTAGGACTTTTTTTCCGAGATATTGTTTACTGCTAAATAAATCAGAAGAGCCGAGAATCGAACAAAGCAGAACAACAAAAAGCAACCACGATTTCACAGCTAAGTTTGACAGCTGTGGCCATATGGCCGTATGCTGGTTTTGATGGCAGTCGATACGTTTTATGAAGGTTCTGAAGTGGCCACTAGAACATATTCCAAATCTCTATGGTCTTATAAAGGTTTTATTAAATTGCTTTCATATTTTTCAGGCCATAAAACTCGATTCACGGTTGCATTTTCCCATCCTCGTCTACGCTCTTCACTCGCCTTGATCGTTGCGTACCTAGTCTGCCCATCTAGCCCGCTGCCAGCCGAATTTGAAGCGAACACCGTCTTTGCCGGGTTGTTATCCGGCATTCTCGCAACATGCCCTGCCCAGCGTATCTTTCCAGCTTTTGCCACCTTCAGAATTTACGGCATTTCTCGAGTATTGCCGTACGGTAAAGATCTGGCCCGGTGTCGAGCGGTCGATGACGAATCTGGCTTGATAACTTCCCAGGATTTCTTTTGTTATAGGTGATAGACGATGGAAAATGATCTGGAGAAGCACTTTGCAGGTGGCATTCAGAACGGTGATTGCGCAGAAGTTCTCATACTTCAACTCGTCGCCATTCTTTAACATGGGGCATATTACCGCTACGTTTCACTCCTCCGGTAGCTGTTTGGTCTCCTAGATTCTGACTGTCAACCGGTGCAAACATTTGGTCAAACTTTTCCGGGCCCGTCTTGTTAAGTTCAGCTCCGACACCATCCTTACCAGATACCTTATCTCTCTTGAACTGTTGGATGGCATCCCTAACTGCCTCTCCGCGTTAGAGTTCAATACCATCAACGGCCGCACTGAAGTAGTCATTGCTTCCGCTGTCTACATTCCTCGCGCCATTCAGGTGTTCGTAGGAGTGCTTCCTCCACCTTCAATGACCTCACGTCCGTCCTGCACAGTTCGGCTCGCGGCACAACGCCTTTGCGGGACGCGTTGAGCTACTGGTAGAACTTTCGTGTTTCTCGAGAACGACACAGCTGCTCCATCTACACATCTCCTGCTGTTTCCGCTTCCGTTTGTAGCGTTCCACGCTCTGCCGGGCCTTTTGCTGCAGCATTACCGCCCGCACTGCGTACTTCTTCTTCAAATTCTCGCTACGCTCCTCCTCAAACCAATCATTCCGTCGACTCCCTTCTACGTACCTGACGATGTTCTCAGCTGCGCTGTTTATAGCTGCTTTGACAATACTCCAGCAGTCTTCAAGAGCGGCGACATTCGGTTGATACAGTTGTTCTAGATCGTTCCGAGGCGGCCGTCGGTACCGTACATTGTTGATATTGGAAAATTTGGGGCGCAGTTTAACCATCACCCAGAGACAATGTTTGACCTACAGTTTTATTTCGAGAAAAATCCATTTTATTTTGCGTCCAGATATCAGATGACTCAAGCATTAAAGCAAGTTTCATAGAATGTTCAGAAACCAAGAAAATCATATGCGCTCCTCCAAAATTCGATGGCTCCTTCAAATACCAAGGTATTTTCAGAACCTCCGAAGATTGCGCCAAACTCCAAATCTATCTACCTATATATCTATGAATAAAAATGAATTTCTGTCTGTCTGTCTGTCTGAACCTCATAGACTCAAAAACTACTGAACCAATCGGTGTGAAATTTTGTAAGAAAGAGTTTTTTGGACCGGAAAATGTTTTTAAGATAGTGAGAAACCCTTCCCTTCTCTGAAAGGGAGGGGACCCATACAAATGAACAATTTTTTTTGCAAAACTCGAGAACTCATCATGGCGGTGGTTTGAAACCCCTCTTCGCTCTGCAAAAGGAGGCTCCCATACAAATGAAACAGAAGTTTCTGCATAACTCAAGAACTAATTAAGCAAATGGAATCAAATTTTGCATGTGGAGTTTTCTGTAAGCTAGAAATGTTTCTATGGTTGTTCGAGATCCCTCCTCTCTCTTGGCGAGGGGGGGGGGGGGTTCTCATTTAAATTAAACTGAAATGTCTGCGTAACTCGAAAACTAAAAGAGCAAATGGAACCAAATTTGGGGCTTTGACGACAAGAAATGTTTCTACTGTGGTAAGATACCCCCTCCCCCTCTCTCTGGTGGGAAAAATTATCCCTACTGTTATGAAAATTTGTATGCATGAGTTTTAGGGGATGAAAAAGGTTCTTATGGTGGCTACCCGTTTGAAAAGGGGTCTCCCATACAAATGAAACAAAAATTTCTGTATAACACGAGATCGAATCAAGCAAAGGGAACCGGATTTGTTATGTGGAGGTCTTAGAAGGCAAGAAATATGTCTATGGTGGTTTGAGACCCCCAGCTTCTGGAAAGGGGGGGGGGGTCCCAAATAAATGAAACACAAATTTCGGCATAACTCAAGAACTAATCAGGCAAATTTAACCAAATTTGGCTTGTGGAGGTTTTTGAAGGAGAGTATAATTTCTATGATTTGAGAATTTCTTCAGAAATTTTCACATAACTCAAGAATTAATCAACCAAATGGATCCAAATTTGCCATGTGGGGGGTTTTGAAGGCAAAGATTGTATGGTTGTTTGAAACCCCTCCATCCTCTGAAAGATCACAAATTTCAACCAAACATGTGAACTATCTGCTTAGTCAAGTAAAAAAAATCATTCCGAAAATCAACCATAAACGTGCCAGTTCTATTAAATGTTCATTCATTTAGTTGCAAGAGTAGCAGCGCTAGCACCGGGTTCAGCAAGTGGATCATGAAAACTTCCGGAAATTTATTAAATTTCTAGAAATTTGTTGAGACACCAAGAAGATCTTAAGCTTTCTAACTTTCAACAGGTTTATCGAGTTTTCAAAATTTCCTATAGTTTGACAGATCAAGAAACTTGTAAGGCTTTCTCAGGTCTCAGGTCTTCCATGAAATTTGAAGAAAAAAGTTCTAGTCTATTTTGAAGCCAAATTTCATATGTTAAAAACCGAGAAGATGATATTCGTATCTAGCTTCGATAGCCCCCAAAAAATCCTGGGTATTTTCAGAACATTCAGGCAGTTTAAGAACATCCTAAAGAAGATTGCATAATCCCAACTAGGGCATGGAACGGGGGTTAAATAGTTTATTCAGCACATGAAACATTCGATGAGGCTGTATGTAATCAATAATTATAACTGCCATTATTTAGACGTTAATCGCTCTGCTTACTTTTGATCTATCGGAACATACCTCCAGAAACGAGCATAGGGCTCAGAAAATTTCTTACCTCTGGAATAAAGTTTCCATATTGCTGGGACCTATTAAAATCAAGTTGATTGCTTTCCGGTCATGAAAATGTTTTCTTCAGCACCGCAATCCGGATGTAAACTCACAACTTGTATGAGTTTGATTCCGTGCATGTGTGCGAAGGCGAAATTTAATAGGCCTGTTCACGATTTGCTCTTCCTATCTCCCCGTCCCAAGGTTCGTTCCTTAGCTAAGTCAGTAAAGGCGCAGCTACAAAGCTATTTTCGGTAAGGAAAATTTCTCGACTCCCTGAGAATAGGATATGATTGAACTTGTCACACAATCACAATAAAAAAGTAAATTGTGAAAGCAATAAGTCTGAAATGAATAAGAAGAACTCCCACTATTTTAAAACCACTATTTATGTCTGTCTGTGAGCCGATCGGCGTGAAATTTTTTATGCAGGGATTTTTTGGACCGGCGAAGGCTTTTATGATAATTAGAAACCCCTTCCATATCTGGAAAGGGGGGCTCCCATACAAATGAAACACGAGTTTATGCATAACTCGAGAGATAATTAAACAAATAGAACCTTATTTGGCAGGTGGAGATTTTCGAAGGCATTGAATATTTCCAAGGTGACTCGGGACCCCTTCCCCTTCTGAAAGGGGAATCAAAATGAAATACAAATTGCTGCATATCTCGAGAACTAATCAAGCAAATGAAACCAAATTTGGCACGTGAGGATTTTTAAAGGCAAGAAATGTTTCTGTGGGTTTTTAAGACTCCTCCCCTTTCTTGAAAGAAGGGCTCCCATAGAAATGAAACACATTTTCAATCAAACATGCGAATTGTTCAGGTAATTAAACCTCAAAATGTGTATTTCTCGGGCAAAAAGAATTTTCTGATAGAATTTAGGAAGCCTTCTTTGTCAAGAAAAAAACTCCTTCCGAAAAACAACCATAAACGAGTCACTTCTATTAAATTTTCATTGATTTAGTTGCAAGCGTAGCAGCGCTCGTACCGGGCTTAGCTAGTATGAAATATATTTAACTCAATGTTCAACATCACACTCTGGCAACAAGCTTAGATAGGAGAAGGAGCTAATGAAGACATACCCTCCGGTACACGCGAACAAACCTACAATCAGGCTAAGACCGGGATGGGCTCTACTCTACACAGAAGTTGTCTTCGTACTTTTCACCGCATGGCCGTATTCGCCAGCCTCGCAGCCTGCGAATGATCCGCAGGTTGCCTTCCACTTGATCGATCCACCCTGTTTGTTGTACATTTCTTCTTCTTGTGCCCTTTATCGTTATCGCGAATCACTTTAACTCTTTAGGTTGCCGTCCAACATTCTTACGGCATGTCCAGGCTCACGAGAAAACAATGCTAGCCGTCCACCACGAGTTTTGAGCGACGGTGATGAAATTTAACCGGTAGACGAATTCGTGTATCTTGGCTCATTGGTAACTACCGATAACGACACCAGCAGAGAAATACAAAAGTGCATTATGGTTGGCAATCGTATCTCCTTTGGACTCCAAAGGACGCTAAAATTGAACAAAGTTCGCCCAACTACAAAGTTGGCCAGCTACAGGATATTAATGATGGACCCTTGGTGTCTTCGATCTGAATCAGATTCGTACGATTTATAGTGGAGTGCACACGAGTTTCCTCCTTGACTTTTTGGAGGGCTGATGACAGATTCCTGTCATCTTCTGTGTGTTTCTCGATTATTTCCGTACCATTTCATGTGCTGTAACATTGTTCTTCAGGTGCTTCAAAGAATAGAGCTTTGCCTGTTCCGAGCCAACCTATTCCGTTGTTGGTTTAAATCGATCCTCAAACTCAATTTTTTAACATATTTTTGAATTCTACTCAAGTAAACCTTCCACGCTTGCGAGTGGCCCCAACAGCATCCTTACTGTTGGTTTAAATCGGTCCTCAAACTCAATGTTTCAACGTATTTTTTGTTCTACTGAAATAAACCACCAACAATTCTGAGTGGTCCCAACAGCATCCTTACTGTTGGTTTAAATCGGTACCGAAATTTGAATAATTTTACTGTGCATCTCTGTGCAGAGAATAAACCGGGAACATATTAGAATATTTTATTCACTGCCGACGTCAGTTGAATTCAGCACATCGTTTACCAAAACGGATCTCGTTGTAGAACCAACCATTTTATTCATCATCCCAGTGATTATTCGTGGAAGTGCAGGGGTGTCACGGCTTCCAATAAAGCGAGTATAACGTCAACATATTCCTATCTTTTCCTTATTTGACCTGTATTCGAGCGAGGCCGACGCTGGTATTGCCTTAGTTTGGGATCACAAGTTCTTACACATTGAGGATGTATGCTTGTCACAAGCATTATGTGTTGGTTCTCTGTGTAATTACAACTGATCTGGCAATAACGGAGTAGCAACCTCGGGCGGTAAATCATGCTCATAGATGCTCATACTCATGCTCATATTCCGAGCCATCCTACAATCGCTCTCGTACGGTATTGCTGCATTCTCGGCCGAGCTGTATCCCTCTCTTCTACAAATGGCTTGCTTTCGCCGTCAAACCAATCCTTTTTTTCGGTTCAGTTCATATCACCATTGAAGTTGAAAAAACGGTCCTTGATCCTCAGCTTACACATTCTCACCTTGATCGGAAACCATCCAGCCAGGCGTTGAAGTATTTTGCCTAACATTACAATGCCGGTGCCCAGGTAGGAAGTAGTTGCTTTCAATGCTCGCTTATCCTTACCATCTGTCCTGTCCAGCAATGTTCCTGCAGTGCTGCGACTTCGATGATACGTGATTGAAGCTTGAGATGTACACACTACCAAAATCTCGTGTAAATTTCTGTCCCTGAGACCGACACATGCAAGCGTCCTTTAGCGCATAAGAATGTGTTGAAAGAGATGAGAAAATAAATTCAACCGAACACATCTTTTGTCGAATTGCGTATGTTTCAGTTTCAGGAGACATAATTTTACACGAAACCTTTCTTTACCTTCCCCGACTATTACATTCCCCGACTTTACGTTCCCGGACTATTTACAAACATGGATTAGGTCTCGTGTAATATTCATAATTTCTAAGTGTGTAGAAAAAATCGAAAAAAAAACAGAATTATTTAGGTACCACAATTTTTCATACCTACCAAGGTAACCAATAAGCATTAGCATATGCAGTAAATTAATCCTAAATCTGCATTTCATATGCTACAAGCATTATATTAGCATTATATCAGCATCTTGGATGCTATCTGATGTAAAGTTGTCAATGCTATCTGATGTAAATTTCAAATGCTATTTAAATGCTTGTAGTCTGTAATAAGCATTTCGAATGCAAAATAGCATTAATGAAGCATTATCATAGCATTGCAGTGAAGCAGCCGTATATTGGGCCAAAAGTGGCATTTATGTTGCATTTAAGGCAACTTAAATGCTTGATAGGCTGCCGTAAAGATGCTTGGGAATGGCTTATTGGTTACCTGGGTAGGTAACTTAAACTACCCAATTTCTATTGAAAAGTGTATTTGGGCTTTTCATCACTCCTGCTTAGAAAATGAAAACGATTTCATGTTCACAAGCTTATTCTCATAAATCAAATACACCTTGACTCAATTCCTTCAATGGAATTTGTTAATTTGGACACATTTCAAATACTCCACGAATTGCAAATCAACCATCCTTGATTTGCAAGATCTGCACGCACCTTTGATCCCAAGCTCGACATGCCACATCAACTAGATTACCTCCAACCGACATCAAAACCCAGGCAAATTTGTCTCACACCAAGCCGCCGCATCTAACAGCAAAAAAAACCAGCATCGACAAGATTCCACACACCTAAACACGCAGATCGATTCCGATAGATACCCATCGATCCCCTTGACATTTCTCGCGCGACTCACCGAAGAGATGGGATGATGAATCCGCGTGAATTAAAGACCCGACCACTCTCAGCCAAGTCACACACCGCGCATAGCGAAATGTGAAGATGTGCCGCAATGTCTACCAGAAGCACTAGGTCATCACGATCAACGGCGACAGCGCGATTCGGTGCCGGCGGTGAATCGATCAGGTTGATCATTAAACCCTTCTTGTGTGAGACGATTCGATACGGCATCTCCACTAGCTGCGGGAGTCACTCCAACCGGCAAGGATTTCGTCACTCCGCCGCACCAGGCTTGGGGTAATATTTTTGCGCTAGCCGAGTACCCTCTTGCGGCCAAGAGGAGATATTAACGGTGGTTGCAAGCGGGGTTGCATAATTGGCTTTTCTCTCCCCCTCTGATCACGCGCGGTTCGATTCGATAAAATTTGATCAATCTCCAAATCCGAAAGCGTTTGATCGGTTCGATCGATGACCGCGTGGTTGGCGGTTGCGATTTAGCACGAGCATTTAAAAATGGTTAGGCAATCGCGTGTAAGTTGCCTTTTATGCTTCCAAATCGGCACTTGACCTGGTCCAACGTTTACAGTCAGTCGACATACCAAGTCTGATGAAGGTCCCACCGACCGCCACGGCACTTGAATGGCAATCGGGTTTTGCACCCGCGCCGCCGGCGCTCGTCCTAGAAGCTCAAAATTGTCGTTGAACTACCTTCTGTAAACAACTCGGTGACTGTGTGCACGGAGGACGCATTACAAAATATTTAAAATATGCACATTTACATGTTGTAATAGATATGGTCCCAGCAGCTCTCATGGTATTTTTCTTTTGCTTTAAGTGCTTTTAGCCTCCTGGCCTTCTCGCTCGAAAGAGTGCGCGCATTCGTAGGGCCAGGTTGACAGGTGTTCAACAACAGAGGCGCTGAGCCCGTATCAAATGTGAGCTCTCGCAGAGGCTGCGGTTTCGGATTGCACCATCAAAGCCCCTCGTGCTCCGTGGAAACCCATTAATCAAGATCTGCTCACTCGGGGCTCCAGTCCAGCATCGCAACCGTCATCGTTTCGTATTAGGGGTCTGCAATTAATCTAAATAGTCGACTTGCCCCAACTGACTAGCGAAGGAAGCCACAAACTGCCAATTCAAGTATCTCCGATGGCTATATCTTCATTAGAGAGTGGCCCCTTTGGAGCTGATTTCGTAAAAACCGCCTACCCACATAGATGATGAATAGTTCCGCCCGGCACCAATTGCACCAACCAATCGCAAAGCCCTTCTTAGTATGGCACCCTCTCTCATTTGCGTGCATGTGTGCCAATGGTGAATTTTTACTTCTCACACGCAAGCGGTCCAGTACCATCCAAGGAACCCGCAAAAGTGTCAGTGAACCGTCAAATTGCAGGTAATACAAGTCAGACTTTTTATTTGCATTGTGCAAAAAGCCGTTGAAACCATTTT
This sequence comes from Aedes japonicus, assembly GCA_034211315.2. NCBI lineage: Eukaryota > Metazoa > Arthropoda > Insecta > Diptera > Culicidae > Aedes > Aedes japonicus. Next base: position 23,081 of record JASCZW010010374.1, read on the forward strand.
CATGCCTCGGCAAGCAGCGGCCGTGGATGGTTCAGAGCGAAATGGAAAACAGATGGCTCAGCAGAAATGAACTGGACATTTGGGAAAGCATTGAGTTATGGAGGAACAGTAGGAACTAAGTTATCGAAGTGAATTAATTTAGTTAAAATTATGTTTATAATATCGTTTAATGCAAACGATCATCAAGACTTTTGGTAATATCATCTTTAATTTCTGTCTTCTGTTTCGAACAATGTACCGTGAAGGTATCATAAAGGGTGTTCCGATCAAAATTTGGTCCAACAGTAATGTGTGTGAGTTGATCATTATTAATAATTTATTAATAAGTCAAATTCTTTTTCTTTTTCACGTCCAGTTAATACAGGAGAAATATTCAGCTAAGCTTCCTTTTTACGGAATGCAAATTGCCGGGTCTTTCGTTTAACACCTGCCATAAGATTTTGAACAGTCTCCTTGTCCATTTTATTCGCCGCATAACGCAAGTATGCCTTGAACTCTCGCTCACAACAGCTTCTTGAGTCTTCTCAAGGTTCCACATGACGATGGCCCAATATTGTTCGATTGGGCGGAGCTCTGGCGTGTTGGAGGGTTCTTGTCCTTGAACGTTGTTGGCAGCATACCACTCCATGGCCTTTTTCCGTAATGGCAAGATGCCAAATCCGGCCAAAATAGAACGGAACAATGGTGTCGCTTCAGGAAAGGCAGTAGATGTTTTTGTAGGCACTCACTCAGATAAATTTCCTGGTTGACGGTTCTGGTAGCAATGTAAACGTTGCTCTTCAAGCAACAGGTACAGATGGCCTGCTACACCAGATATTTCTTCGGGAACTTTAACAGTTCAATGTGCTTCAAAATATCAACCACCTTTCCCCGTCCGGTTGCCGTATAAAATTCCTGTCCAGGTAGCTGTTTAAAGTCTTCCAAATCAAACTACATCAGCATCGTCGTGTACAACTTTCGCGATCGTGCTTTGGCCGACGTGTTTTGTTTATCGTCGCGATTTGGAGTCACCACTTTCTTGTAAGTCGATAGTTCAGCTCGTTTTTTAGCTCTATCCACGGTTGAAGGCGCCACTCCTAGCTTCTTTGCGACACCTCGGACGGAGAGGTTGGGGTTCCGCTCGAAACAGCGGGCAACTCTTTTTGTCGTCGCTGTGGCCTCCTGGCTTTCGATTTCCCTCCGATCCAGCTTTCCTGGCTGTCGACAAACGTTCACCGAACACATTTAATACGTTGGTAACAGTTGATTTAGCCACATTCAACAATTTCGTTAACTTGGCGTGAGAGTAGTTTGGAGTTTCGCTATGCACGTGCAAAATTTTGAGGCGAAGTGCTTATTTCAAAATCGAAATAGAGGCATGATGCTGCACGCACACGTCTTCAAAATGAGGCGTGTGCAAATTTTTTTAATGTACGATGAAAGGAAATCCATCAAATTAAAGTCGACCAAATTTGATCGAAACACCCTTTAGCTCCAAAGCATGCTGAGGAGATGGCGCTGCAGTCTATCTTTGCCAAATGAAGCTCTAGAGACTTGCCGTCTTGGGTAAAATAGTTGAAATGATAAATTTAATCACTTGCACGCCAATTCGGCAAAAGTTATCTTCCGTATATTGAGCATTAGCCGTCTTCGGAAAAGTTTTTCAGTATATTGGCATTAGTCTAAGTCATTTGTCATTGTCATTTGTCGTCTTTTGAGATTTTCAGATAAGTTCCATATGTTGATGCAGAGATGGCACTGCAGTCTTTTGTTTTGAAAAATGAAGCTAAAGAGAGTTTCCGTCTTCAGCTTTTGACATAATCAGATTAGTTGCAGCTCAGAGAACACACATCTAAGTTAGAACAAAATGTCTTCAAAAATTGTATACAAATTCAAATAAAAAAACGTTAATACCTCGTTAAAAACACTAATGCCTTGTTCAGACTACAGAGTTAACGGTTGCCAAATATTTTCAACAAGAATTTCGACATCAAGATAGGCCTATAACATATTATAACTGCTCAGTCTGGCCAGTGTTTAAACACACAAACAGCATGTTGCGTTAGCCAGTGGTTACAGTTGACAACTATAAACTAACAATCTCTCATAAAGTTGTAACAATATATCAGATGGTAAAAGGTCAAATAACGATATGATGAGTCTATTAATTGAAGGTCAGTTAAGTTCAGTTACCATAAAAAATTGCAATTTTCACGAACAATTTTTGAACTCCTTGCCGAAATGTTAGTATATAATCCAGACCGAGTGCAGACAGTAAAAAACCTTTCAATGACAATATGGCATGCATTAACAATATGTTTTATCGTAGAGATTATATCGTGAAAACGAGATTAAACTATTTGATAACCATAACATAAAATGTGATAATATATGTTACATTCGAGATGTGGTTATATAGCATAATTGTTTCTCGTTATTACTCAACAACTTCGCCGCCGGCGGCTACCCTCTAGGTCTTCATTTGACAAAAAATAGACTACAGCATAACAGCGTTCTGCGGCACAATCGCGAACTAATCTGATAACGCTAAATGACTGCATTTTGTATACTGAACAACTTTGCCGAATACGGCTACCCTCTGGAGCTTCATTTGACAAAGATAGACTACTGCGCCATCTCTGCGGCAAGATCATGACCTAATATGATGTGGTCAAAAGACGACAAATGACATAATAAGAAACTTTGCCGAAGACGGCAACGCTCTAGCGCTTCAGTTCGACTGCCGCGCCATTTCTGCGGCAAGATCTGGAACTTATATCACAGAGAACAGACGTTCCTCTTCGATCTGCTACTTGTGTAAAACTTTAAAACGACATTTCAAATGTATGTCGATATGCTCCTGGTAGGCGGCGCTGCAGTTGTGCAATATTTGTCATGTCAATGTTCATCAATAAAAAACCTAGCACATAACCTGGAAAAATTTGTTTGTTTTTCTCTGCACTTGCTTTTCATACCCACATTTCCTTTTACTCACGTTTTTTTAAGAAAAGGTATATGGACATCAATATCTGTTCTCTGTGCTTATATGACAAATGCCATACTGAGAAACTTTGCGAAAGACAGCTCTCCAGAGCTGCGTTTGACAAAGATAGTCTGAAGCGCCATCGCTGCTACAATATCTGGAACTAATATAATACTGTCAAAAGACAACAAATGACATAGGAGCTATTCATAAACCACGTAGACTTTTTTGGTGGGGGGGATTTTGTTGACCAAAATCGACGCTCCATACAAAATTTCAAAACATTGTATGGAGTAAAGTCTCGAGAGGGGAGGAGGAGGGGGGGATCTGAGATCTTAAAAAATGTGTCTACGTGATTTATGAACAAGCCCACACTGAAAAAGTTTGCCGAAGACGGCAACTCTCTACTACTTGTCTGCAGGTTTTGTATGAAATTTTGTTCTCACATCGTCATCAAAACCTCCTGTCCTTTGTAGTAGATTCCCGGTGAACCCGGTAGACTTCCCTCCATGCATATTTTTTTCCTATTTTGTATGGAGTGTAGACTTTGGTCGTCCCCCCAGTAAAGTCTACGTAGTTTATGAATAGCCCTTAGAGTTTCTGAATTATTTGAAATTTAGGAAGATCAAAAGCAAATTTTACTAAACTTACCGGAACTTATTGGAATTTTGAAACTTATCGGAAATCGCGATGCATAAGAAAGTCTTGGTTTTTCTGCGCATTCGCATTAGTTTAGTTGAATACGTAGCAACGCTCGCACCGGGTTCAGCTGGTTTGCTTTAAAAACCTATGTTTTTAACGGACTTAAAACCAAATTTTCAGGGCATCTTTAAACATGTATTAAGGACATACACGACCTAATCCCTCTTACTTCGCGATTTGCTGAGCACAAATCTCAATTATTATTAAGACTTCGTGCATGATATTTTCAGCAAATGCTTGCTCCTTTGGAGCATACTTTGGTTAGCAGTTTGAACTCTTTTTGTTTCGGTATAGCTGTGATATTTAGTTCCAAACACTTGAAGTGAAAATTATTCTAACCTAGAATTTATATTGGAAAAGGACTCGGTCGTGTATGTCCTTAAGCTCAGTTAACAAACATTGGATCAGATTTTGGAGGTTGTTTGGTAAAATTCTCAACACTTTCGCTTCACGCCATCCTAAAGAGTTTGTACAGTCGGTTCCGGTACAATTTTCTAATTTCTCATCCACTTCTTACGCATGTCTTTTGAATGCTTTGCGTTTCTGAGTTCCCGCTTCATCATTACCCAATACGTTTCGATTGAACGTAGTTCTGGGCAGATCGGTGAATTCATGTCCTGGGTGACCAAATGCACCGAATTAGTATTATACCATTCCAGCACCGTTCCTCTTAGATCAGTTGCACGTTGCTAAATCTGGCCACAATAGTGCTTTTACATTGTGCTGCTCAAAGAAGGGGAAAAGACGTTTTTGGAGGCATTCAGTCTTGTATATTTTACCATTGATGGTGCCTGTTGTGACGAAATTTTCACTTCGCTTTTTAAATGCAGATAGCCTGCCAAATGAGGTAATTTAATGCGAACTTCAACATTTTCTTCTTTTTGAAACGATCGTGCATCTTTGGCGTATGTTGCGTCATCCATCACACAGCAACCGTATCTGGTAAACATCTCCGTGTAGAGCTTTCTAGCACAGGTCTTGGCAACAGTTTGCAACCTTTAATCCCCGTTTGGGCAAGTTTTGAACCTTATATGCATGTAATCCAGCTCACGCCTTGATTTTCTTGACGCAACTTTGCAAAACCCGTCTCCACTTGACTCACTTCCATCTTGGCCGCAACAAACCTACGGAACTACGCAACTTCTAGAATGCAAACAATACACTTTAAAGATGAACTGTGCAAAACTATACACGTGTATGACTATCGGTCTGAGTCTACCTACATTCGACGCGTTGGTCTCTCAACAACTCGATCAGCTCCTAAACTTTTGGTAAACAGTGCTCGTTTTCAAGATGCCGCGAATCCAACAGAGTGTTAAAATTCAATTGGTTGATACCTGGTTTCGTGAGAAGGATGTCTAATAGCGAAACGTTTCGGAATTCATCACGACAGCCTTAAATTTATCATCAACAAGTTCGGGGAACACTACTCGTTCGATGAGCTGCAAAGAAGAATCTACCTGATCCTTCGGAACAGAACTATGTCGATTTGGCCGAAAAGGCTGGTATTTCCATCGGAATGGAGATGGAATCGGAATGGAATTTGGAGACTATTAAGAAGCAGAAAATACCAAAACCAGAGCCAAGAAGTAATACCGCCGACTTTTGCAACGACCGTCTGCCTACGTGTTGGTCGACGACGAAACATATGAAGAAGAGGACTCCAGAACGCTTCCGGAACCGCAATTTCACACCAAGGTCACCAGCAAAGATTTGAGCATCTCCGGAAAATCGTTCTAGGTGGAAAAATTTGGCCAAAAGGTTCTACACTAAAGGAACGATCAATTCCGAAGTTTACCGTACTGAGTATTTGCAGAGCAGGATGCTTCCTCTATAGAAACAGCACACCCCCTTTGTTTTCACCTGATTTGGCGTCAGCCCATTACGCCAAAACCACAAGAAAAATGGAGTGCATGCAAGGAAATGGAGTGGATTTCTTTAAAAAAGACATCGATCCTCACAATTGTTCAGAGCTTCGTTCAGTTGAACGCTACTGGGCTATTTTCAAGCGCAACTTCAAGAACAGTGGTAAGAAGTGCAAGATAGACCATGGAAGAGTTCAAAAAGAATTGTTCTGCGGTTTCCAGAAAATGCGACAAAACTCCTAATCTCATGAGTGGAGACAAATCCAAAATCAGAAAATTTTGGAAATAAAGTTGCTTTCTGTCAGTGTTTTGATTTAAATGACTTGATTTAAGGAATATATCGAAAATAAGCTATCCACGTACATTTGTATATATTTGTAATGGTTTTAATGTGTTCATCATAGCATGCTGTGCGTTTGACTGTCATCTTTCGTTTTTTTACCTGTTTGCGCGAATGCTAGAGAGTTTGCACGGTTTAAATTCATCATTTTCAAAATGTCGTGCATTGAAAAAGACGTAAATATAAAGGTTTTGAACACATAGCTACTTGAAAAGAGCGTATCTATAAGATAATTGGCTAAGCGCATTGTAATTAATCACGCCAGTGTAAAATCCATCATAATAAAGTTCTGGGAACACTTTTCTTTGGATGAACTGTCAGGAAGAGGCTGAAAACCCGGATGTTCCAACCCTAAACTGGATCAGAAACTGGTTGTTCTGTTTCGGAAGAACAAATCAATGTCGATGCGTAATTTGGCCATTAAAGCGGGAACCAGCGTCGGAATGGTTCAACGCATCAAATCGCAACAACTTAACGACCTACAAGAAGCAGAAAATCGCTATAGTTCTTAACACAATCAACGTGCAGCAACCATGGCCCGATAATTGTATTCACGAGTTTTGCAGCAACCGGATGCATGTATTTTGATAAACACTCAGCCAATAATCTTAAGAATTTCATAAAGTTGAACTTATGAACGATGCTATGGAATTTCATAAGGCTGATTTTTGAATGGATTTTGTTTCACACGACGTTGCTCCATATTTTTATTTTTTCGACATCATTATATTTCATAAGATAAAGGGTGATACGGTCAAAATTTGGTCAAGGGAAAACGCGTGTAAATCGGTGAAATCGTTTATTTAAAAAATCAAATTTAATTTCTTTTTCAAGTTCAATTAGTATAAAATTCAGGAAAAATATTCAGTTAGGCTTCCGCTTTTCCAAATCCGAATTGCCGGGCCTTACGCTTGACCCTGCCATCAGATTTTGTACAGCCACCTTGTCCACCTTCTTCGCCGCAGAAAGCCAGTTTGCCTTGAACTGCTGCTCGTCCTTAGCAGTTTTTATGGTCTTCTTTAGATTCCGCTTGACAATAGCCCAGTATTTCTCAATTGGGCGGAGCTCTGGCGTGTTGGAAGGGTTCTTGTCCTTGGGAACCACCTGCACGTTGTTGGTGGCGTACCACTCCATGGCCTTTTTACCGTAATGGCAAGATGCCAAATCCCGCCAAAACAGTACGGAACAACCGTGTTTCTTCAGGAAAGGCAGCAGACGTTTATTCAAACACTCTTTCTCGTAAATTTCTTGGTTGACAGTCCCGGAAGCTATGAAAATGCTGCTTTTCAAGCCACAGGTACAGATGGCTTGCCAAACCAGATATTTCTTTGCGAACTTTGACAGTTTCGTGTGCTTGAAAATATCTGCTACCTTTTTCGTTCCTTTTGCCGTATAAAACTCCTGTCCCGGAAGCTGCTTGTAGTCGGCTTTGACGTAGGTTTCGTCGTCCATTACCACGCAGTCAAACTTCGTCAGCATCGTCGTGTACAGCCTCCGGGATCGCGCTTTGGCCGTCGTATTTTGTTTATCATCGCGATTTGGAGTCACTACCTTCTTGTAAGTCGATAGTCCGGCTCGTTTTTTGGCTCGATGCACGGTTGTAGACGATATACCCAGCTTATTTGCGGCATCTCGGAGAGATAGGTTAGGGTTTCGCTTGAAACTACCGGCAACTCTCTTTGTCGTCTCAGCGGCTTCCGGTTTTCGATTTCACCCCGATCCAGACTTCCTGGCTGTCGACAAACGTTCCCCAAACACTTTAATTACATTTGTAACGGTTGATTTGGCAACTTTTAGCGATTTTGCCAATTTCGCGATGCGCAAGCAAAATTTTGATACGCTGCTCTTCTTGCTTGGACGGCATTTTGACAACTGAAGAGTGAATTCCAAAATCAAAATAGGAGCAACATTCTACACACACACACACCTTCAAATTGAGGGGTGTTCAGGTTTTTTAAATGCAAAATTGAAAGAAATACGTCAAGTTGATATTGACCAAATTTTGACCGTATCGCCCTTTAAATTTATGAAATTCATACTGATTTCTCATAGCAAATAATCATAATGCAATCTTATGAATATTGAAAGTTGCAATCTACAATTTTTTACACTGCCGGGACAATCAATGCGGAAATATGTCTATCTGAGTGTCTGTTGAACAGGTTTATATCAGAAGCATTGTACGCCTCCACTGTTTAAGCCGGATTTAGCGTCGGCGCATTAGCCCAGGTATAGATTCCGTTGAGAAAGAAATCAATTCGCCAAATTGCCCTCAGCTTCGACCCATCGAACGCTATTGGGCGATTGTGACGAGGGTCTTCAAAAAGACTGGTAAAGCAGCTGAAAATAAAGGAGTGCAATGAAAGTTGGTCTAAGGCGTTCAAAAAATGTAATGAAACACTTATCCGGAACTTGACAAAAAGTGGTCGATCAAAAATTCGGAAATTCGTAAAAGAATTATATTGATTTCATCCGATATTCACAATGTTCAAGTTCAATCCCGTGCAATCATCCATTTGTTTAAATAAACCATTTTTTTAATATGATTTGAAAAAAAATTGTGGATAACTTATTTTGGATGCAGTCTTCAAATTATACGGTTGAATTTTTTTCATGCTAAGGTCTGTATCAACATTAATCCGGACACCTTCAAATCATAGTAACTTTTGAAATATTGCACTTAGGGATGAAAAATTTCACTGTGGTATAGCTAAGAGTCTATGATGAAAAAGACTATGATTGATGTTTACATTTCATGTTTAGTATTCAAGATGGCGACGAAAGAAACTCAAGTGCGCGAACGAATTTGGTACGGGCGTACGGCAAATCCTGACTTGTCAATACGGGACCTCGCAAAAACATTGGATTTGCCTTAATCCACTGTTCACGATGTGCTCAAATCATTTTCGGAACGTTTGACGGTGGAGAGGAAACCGAGAAGTGACAAAAACATTAGACGCGCTGATTCTGTCATGGACCGAAAGGTAAAAGGATATTAACGAAAAACCCAAATCTCTACATTCGAACGGTGGCTCGTAAAATAGGGATGTCGCCTGGTTTTGTCCAAATTTCAAAACAACGTTTGGGACTTAAGTCGTATGAGAAAAAAGAGTTCCAAATCGCAACGACAAACAGACCTTGGAAGCAAAATCACGGGCTTGACGTTTGCACTGCGAATATTAGACAAAGTTTTCATGCGTTGTTATGGACGATGAAACTTATGTCCTGGGGGATTTCAAGCAGCTTCTAGGGCTGGCTTTTTACTCTACTATAGCCAGAAATGCTACAGCTGAGCATTTCAAAACGAAGAAGGCATCGAAATTTCCCAAAAAATACGTTGTGTGGCAAGCAATTTGCATGTGTGGCAAAGAGTAAATCTTTCGTCACTACAGGCACAATCAACAAGGAGATCTATCAGAAAGAGTGTCTGCAGAAGCGATTGCTACCCTTCATCAAAAGTCACAAAGAAAAACCTTTGTTCTGCCCGATTTGGCATCATGCCACTATGCTAAAACTGAGATGGAGTGGTACCAAGCAAATCAAGCGAACATTGTACCAAAAACCTCAAACCTGCCAAATTGCCCAGAGCTACGACCAATCGAGAGATATTGGGCTCTGATGAAGCGGAAGCGTTCTGGAAAGAAGCAAGGAATCAAAGACATCAAACACGTACAGCAAATTTGGACAAAGACGGCTTCTACGATTTCTGAAGAGTCTGTACAAACCCTAATGGACGGAGTTAAATGCAAAGTTCAAAAATTTTATGTAAATACCAAATAACTCTTCACGAATTTTTAGAACACATCCCATAAATTCGAAATAAACAACTACGACGGAAATATAATGCGAAATTTATGTTTTATTCATGTTTTGAGAGGTCCGGATTATTGCGGATACAGACCTTATGAGAAAAAATGTGTTGCCAGTTTGTTTTCGATACAGTCCATGGATTATATTTTAGAATCGAAACGACTGGTACTTTCAGTGCTGGTGATCTATCTTCCTTGTACTACACACAGACCCCCTGACTGTCAATGAATGCTCCTCTAACACTTTTGTTACTGATGACAGTTGACAAACTCGGCGTCCGATTTGTTCGGATTGCCGCGACGCAAGAGAAAAATGTTGATGCGTTGCTCCATTTCAATGGACGCCAGTTTGATAACATGAAAACAAATGTCAAAATTAAGCAAGCGGCAGCATTCTGCACGCACACACTTACAAAATGATGGGTGTTCAGGTTTTTAGTTTCCAAATGCACGATTCAAAGAAAGGCGTCAAGTTTAAGTCGACCGTATTATTATCGCAACATACTTATCGGAAACTCTCCCTTCTAAAATGTTCAACTACAGCAATCAACAAAGTGGTTACATGGAGCAATTTAATCAACATTTTCCAGTTGATTGCCCATGATTCAACACCTGCCTTGCGTCATGCGTGATTATAGCGAAACAAATAAAAAGCTCCACTGACCCTATCCCGAAGTGGAACGCGCGTCTAGCTAACGACTAGTTTTGCCCAAAACAATAAATACGACCCACCAAAGACTCCAAACGTTTCAATTTCGCATGGCAATTTCCCACCGAAGCAGCAGCCAGAAGAAGAAAAAAACCACGTGGCGTGCTCCAGTGATTTGCAATTAAAAATTGGTAATCAACTCCTTTACCTAATGGTTCGAAACAAAATCGCAGCCGTTGACGTTGTGCGACGCCGGCCGTTCCATAACCATTTATTCCATCAATCACCGGCCAAAGTGGCAGCAGCTACTAACCGGTCGGTGTCGAAATTGAATTTTCTCCACTTCACGGTGGAGTTTCAATTAAAAAGGAAAATAAAGCAACGATCCGAGATATTACTTCTGGCACCAACGCGCCGTCGCGATCGATTGGTCAACTTGGTACTTGCTTTTGCGTTTTGTACCTTTCTATTTCTCGCGGCAGTCCCCCGCAGCGCGACCAATTGGAAACGCGAATCAGTTCGATTTCAACCAGTAACGATCCGACTGGGCAGAAAACAGTTCTCGGGAAACATCGATTAGCCTAGCCCATTTAGCCCCTAATTGCATTATCAAACCGAGTCTTGGAAAATGATGATCGTGTTCCCCTGTCGTAATTAGCCGCCGGTGGCCAAGATGGAAGCGTATCCGTGAACATGAACGTTAACCTTAGCGGCGAGCAATCATCATCACCTGTTTGTTGACCGAGACTCGGAAATCGCAAACTAATCTCGTTGAATCTCGATCACGACGAAGTACTACCAGCACCAGTGTGAGGATCTCATCAGGTTTTATTTTACTGCACGGAGTTCCGCGGAACTGGCAAGCAGCAGCAGCGTGGAGGAAGGTTACCTTGACTTTGAAGCCGACTGCGACGACGACGACGATAGATTAGAGGTTAGCCAGGTGTTTGGCGAGCGAAGCGATTTCACGTGATAATTATAAATTCTAAATTGTTTATAATCGAGTGGTTCCGTTTTGTTCCGCTTGTTGGTGGTGTTTGAGGTTTTATAGACAGTTCCACAGACGAATGACAAACGTGTTCTGTTTGGAAACGATTCGGTGGTTCCGGTTCGCACGCGAAAGGTTATTCCGAGAATGAGAAAATTGGCTTCAAATTTTCCGGGAATATGAACACGGTGGGCAGCTACTGAGAAGAACAGCACAGAAGCTGGTCACGGATTGTGATGCCCGAGCGGTTTGAGAACTTCCTGGTTCTTGCATGTTGTCTTGTTTAGGATGTTTGTCACCTAAAATTTAATGACGTAAATTTGAATTGCTTTGGGTCGTTTTATACCTTTATGGTTGACATTTCAGCAGCATAGAAAATCCAAATTTTTTGGAATAATCTACCAGCTAAGTTTCGATATATGGATTGGTCATACCATTCATTTAAAAAACAACAACGGACCTTTTATAAATCAGGAAAAAGTTAATAACAAAAAACCGACAACATTAATTAAGTCTTGTATTAAACTGTGGTATTAAAAATATGTAGTTCTGCAGTAAAACTGATTCAAATAGACTCAAATTGCTCAAAATATTCAGGCTTCGTTTATCATTGCAACTTTGCCGAGTAACTCCCAATCATTGGCATTGAAATACCAAGCGTAGCCAGAATTTAAAGTGAGGGCAGGAAACACATTATTTCATTTTTGTTTGTTTGTTTCTTTATTACATGAAGGAAGTGTCTCCCGAGGTAAAGAACGGCTTAATCCAGGGGTCACTATTTTGATGGGTTGTTTAGAAAATAGTTTTAAATTTCTTATTTTCAAATAATTTTACTTTTATGATGATCTGTAGATCTTTTCTATCGAGCAATACATGTGCGTATGCTTCTTCAGCTGAAAGTTCAAATTTTGCCTTTGTGTACTTTGAAAATCTTCATCAGCTCTCACACAGCCAGGCTTGTTGCCCAGACTGTAGTGTTGAACATATTGATTAAGTTGTTACGCATATTTAGATAATATTGAAATCACTAATTCTTCCGTATTGCTTTAAATCTGTTGAGATGATCGCGCGCTAATTTATATTGTCATAATGCAGCACTATATCGATAAAAAAAAAAAATGTTTTGAGCTTTCCAATGATACACCAACGATAAATAACGTGCTTCGCTGTTGACAACAACTATAGCATCACCTCATTTGCTTTTAGGAAGGCATGTTTCCTCTCTTCTTTGTTAACCATGAATAAGCGCTGCCAGTGTTGTAACGTGAAGCCTGCTATCTCCTTTTTCATTTGTTTGTTTCTGGCTGTCTCATAACCACTAATGCGAACGTGTTTGTCTGATCGTAGCAATCGACATATTTTGGTTGATTGTTTTCAGAAACAGCTGGAGTATTTCAGAAAGGTCGGTTGAAACTGGCATCATTTCATTGTGCCTTCACACACAACCATGTAATTGCACTCTAATATTACGATAATTTATGTACAAATTAGACTGAAGAAAACATTTTCGCAATCGGAAATGAAATGCATAACTTTTGAAAACATCTCTGCAATTGAGAACTTTATTCTTATTTCTGAAATTTTTCTAAGTCTGGCTATCCGCACTGAAGGTATGTGCCGATAGACCAAGTAAACGAAAAGATTAATGGCTAATATGGCGGTTGTCATAATTATAAAATTACATACAGCATCATCGATATCTCAGTGCTGAATAAACTGCTTAAACCCGATGCAGCCGCCTCGCCTCTTTTTCAAAACTATCGAATGTCAATTGCCGATTGAAATTCCGGCAATGAACCTGTTCAATTATTCGGTATGCCGTTGTCGTACGAAATAGTAACTGGTGTATGAACGTACTCTATCGGTGATCGTTTGCCATTGGGAAGGTTCTTCATTTTTATAAAAACGCGCAAAACCATCGCTTATTCTTCTGGTCTTCTTCTAAGAAGCTCTCCACCGATTGTATGTCAGTCTGCCAAATTTGGGAGGGCGTCACGTTATGTTTATTTCATGTTATAATAGCCTCCAGCAATGAATTTAGGATCATGCCCAAGGCTGGTCAGGATAAATATACCATATTCCCTTATCATCTTCTCAGATAGTCTCCAGTTCTATTGAGGCCCTGCAGTCGATGAGAAAAACTGATGAGGACTGTCTTTGCTTTCTTTCAAACATAAAAGGAGACGGATGTGCGTTAATTCGAAAGATCATTTAGGATACCTTTAGCCAGTTCTCAACATAATTCAGGCAACTGAAGAAGGCGGACTCTCTGGCAAGAGGTGAAGCACCTCGAAGGCGAGATTTTTGAAGAAGAATTTCATATGATGAATTTTCTGCCCCATTCGGTACGTCAGAGTTCTCCTGAAGTTAGTAATTCTCTTAGGCGGGTGGTTACATTCCATTCCTTTTAAATGTTTCGTCAGAGATCGTGGTTCGAGGTCTAGATGTAAGTCGTGGTTTCATTCGTGTGATGTTAAGACTTATGTATGTACACACCACTGCTAGACCCACATCTCTACAGAATTAACCTCGTCGACAACCAGCGTTGCGGAACCGGTTATGATGACGTGGCTCACGCAGTCTGACATTGCCCGAATAAT
>JASCZW010010375.1:0-37008 GCA_034211315.2 Aedes japonicus
TTAGGATGTTGTAAGCTTCAAGCTGAAACAAGTTTTCGTTTATTATGCAAACTTCGCTTAGTTTAATTTAGATTATAATCACTTACAGTTTTAGTGGACGTTATCGTCGAAAATGCGAGCAATCCTATCAAGGAACCACGTTTATCCGGTTGCTGTGAACCGTACATTATAAGTTAGTTTTTAAGTTCAAATAGTTTTAATTCAGAGCACTTACAATAGTTTTCAGTTCAATTCACTAGATTTAGGCACGATTTAATAATCTAGAATAGTTATTAGGTATAATTGTAATGTAGATAAGTTTACAATTTAGTAACTACTTTTAAGCACGTTCATAATCTGGCAAAGCGAAAACTGACAACGTTTCACTCCTCACTCTCAGCCTTTGACGTTTCTTAAGCTCTCCCGTCACACATGACATTCGGTTCAGCAAACCTGCTGATAAGCGTCTCGCTCCACGTCGACGGCGTCGCTGCAACGGGAAGTGTTGCCGTCACATACCCCCGCCCGTAAACCTAGGTGTTGTTCCGGATGTCCTGGATGTGCAATAGGTTTACGTTCCTCTCCGACGTCCAACACTGCCAGCTTTACTGCAGGTCGCCGTAGGATACCGCTCGGTGTTCGTACTAATGCTTGACGAACTCTTCCGTCCCGGCCAACGAGGGTTTTCTCGATCCGTCCTCTGATCCACTGACTTCGCCCAGTGCCGTTCAGAACCAGCACCAGGTCACCCACCTCCAGATCCTTGACCTCATCGAACCACTTACTTCGACGAGTTATGACCGGAAGATACTCCTTAATCCACCTCCTCCAGAATTCGGCGACGATATATTGAGCCATCTTCCAGCTGCTACGGAATGTAGCGTGAACTTCGACTTTAACTGCTGGTTCAATTTTGTTGCCGGTTGAACTGCCCAGGAGAAAGTGGTTGGGTGTCAGTGATTCGTGGTCCGCAGACTCCAGCGGAATGTATGTGAGTGGTCGTGAATTCACCAACGCTTCTGCCTCGAAGATGATTGTCTCCAGGGTCTCGTCGCTAGGTTTCCGTGGATATTCCAGTGCACTACCGATTGCCGATTTCACGGACCTTACGAGGCGTTCCCAAACTCCGCCCATGTGAGGCGCTGCAGGTGGGATAAACTTCCAGTCAGTTTGAGCGTTGGTAAAGGTGGTTGCCAAGGCCTCGTTTCTTGTCGCTATCTCCTCCTGTAGCTGTCGGTTGGCTCCTTGAAAACACGTGCCGTTATCCGAGTAGAACACCGCCGGTGATCCGCGTCGGCATACAAATCTCCGTACAGCCATAACACACGACTCCGTAGATAGGCTATGCACTACTTCCATGTGCACGGCGCGAACGGTAAGGCAGGTAAATAAGGCGATCCAACGCTTCACCTGGCTACGACCCACCTTAACTAGTACTGGTCCAAAATAATCGACGCCAACGTACGTAAAGGGGCGTATGAACGGCTGTAGCCTTGCCTCGGGAAGTGGTGCCATAACAGGCACTTTTGGAAGGGCCTTGGATATCCGACACCATGTGCAATCTCTTGCCACCCTTTCAACAAACGATCTCAGCTTCCCGACTTGGAGGCGTTGCCGCATTTCGTTTACCACGCTTTCGCGGTTTGCGTGGCGAAAGGACCGTCACCGGATGATGTTTAGTGAGAATAGCTGGGATTTGTGTATGGAGTGGAAGGAATTTCACCGCTCAATGCGTCCTCGCGTTCACAAGATGCCTTGTTTGTCCATAATGGGCCAGGTCATGTAGATGCTGCTGGATTTAGGAACGGTAAGATGCTTCGCTTTTGGGTTGCCGATTGTCTCTTTCAGCAGGATTCTCTCTTCCGGGAAGACTTCCGTTTGCGCCATCTTCAATAGCAAAGTATCTGCTCGCATGAGTTCAGCCTGGGTGAGTATCTCCTTCCGTAGACTTTGTCCCACATTCTTTCGACGCAGGCCGTCAATGAAGCGGATGACGTATGCGGTCGTATGCTGTAGTTTCGACCATCTGCTGAATCTCGAGTAATCTATCAAAGGTTCACATTTCCAGTGCGCCTGGATACGTCGAACTTCTTCGTGAGTCGTACCCACGATCGGTTGTTCGGGCCATGACTCTTCGGCACCGTGTAGGAACTCGGGTCCTGCGAACCAAGGACAGCTGAACTCCAGGTTTGGACCACTCTTCCACTTCGTGGCATCGTCGGACACGTTCATCTTGGATCTTACCCATCTCCAATCTTGCGGATCACTCAAGGTCAGGATTTCTTCAACTCTTACGGACACGAACTTGTGGAATCTTCGGTGATCAGATCGGATCCATGCCAGTACCGTCGTAGAGTCACTCCAGAAGAACCGCAGTGATACAGATAGCGTATGGTATTCAAGTACAGCCGTTAGGAATCGCACTCCCAGAACTGCAGCCTTCAGTTCAAGCCTTGGTGTTGACAGAGTCTTCAGAGGGGCCACTTTACTTTTGGCTCCTACCAGTGCCATCTGGACGACGCCTTTATGTACCAGTCGGAAGTATACAGCAGACGAGTAGGCAACATCACTGGCATCCACGAAAGTATGGACTTGCAGATCATCGAGGTTTGTCGGAAACGGCGAGAAGTAACATCGGGGTATCATCAATTGTCCCAGGTTCGGAAATAGAGCAACCCATTGCCGCCACTTCTGAAAGATATCTTCGTTAATTGGCTCATCCCAACCAGTTCCAGAAGCCCAGGTTCCTTGTATGATTACTTTTCCATGAACTAGGAAATGCGAAACGAGCCCGAGTGGATCGAAAAGACTCATCACGACCTTGAGAACTTCCCGCTTGGTAGGAACGTAGCCCTGATCCAGGATTTGTCGAAGATCTTTGCGTAGATTGAAGTTGTATGAGAAGCTGTCTTCGGCAGGGATCCAATTCATTCCAAGCACGGATTCCGATGCTCCAGTCCGCTCCAACGCTAGGTTCTTTGGCTCATCGGCAGTCGTTTCCCCAATTTCGCAGAGAAGTTTCACCGAGTTTGAACGGAACCGACAGATCTCGAAGCCACCCATCGAATGTACATGGATAACCTCCTTTACCACTTCAACGGCTTCCTCGACGGTCATAAAGCTGTCCAAGTAATCGTCCACGTAGTGATTTTTAACGATAGCGGTGGCTGCACGTGGATATACGTCAGCGAAGTCCTGGGCATTCATGTTCTTAGCATACTGTGCAGAAGCAGGCGAACATGTCGCCCCGAAGGTAGCTACGTCCATTACGTAGATGTCGATAGGATCTGACGGACAGTTTCGCCAGAGAAAGCACTGAGCCAGACGATCTTGCATGCGGATTAGGAGTTGGTGGAACATCTCCTTGATGTCACCACAGATGGCTACTGGAAATTGACGGAAACGGCTAAGAACTGCTGGTAGAGGTGTCAGTAGGTCAGGTCCCTTCAGGAGTTTTGAATTCAAAGAAACCCCATTTGTCGTCGCTGCTGCGTCCCAAACCAGCCTCACCTTGTTGGGTTTTTTGGGATTTTGCACGACACCTAAGGGTAGAAACCACATACGCTTCCGATCTGCATTCTTCAACTCTGGTTCGGTTGCCTTATGCGCGTAGCCCTTCTGCATGTACTGCGCTATTTTCTCACGGACACGCGCTAGCAATGAAGAATCCTTTGCAAGCTTCCGCTCTAGAGACTGTAGCCGCCTGACTGCCATTGGGTAGCTATCTGGAAAGTCCGGACCATCGTTGCGAAACAGAAGTCCGGTTTCGAAGCCACGGTCTGTGCGCTTCGTCGTCCGTTCCAAGATACTTCTCGCGCGAATGTCTTCGTTTGACTCCAATACTTCACTAGGTCCTGCTACACCAGCATCTTCAAGCGCAAAGTAGTCACGAAGTTGATTGTTAAGCTGGTGGTCCGGATCAGTCGCAGGTGTCACATGAAACTGAACAACTGCTCGTTGTGCTGGTATGCCAGTAACACACCCGTAGATGCTCCAACCCAGTCGGCACTTCGCTGCTATCGGATCCATCGTACTACCTTCACGCAATTTCAGGGGAACTCCAAGACGAAGGTTGTCCAACCCAATCAGAAGCTTTGGTTGGATAAGATCGTAGTCCTTCACAGGAAGTCCACGCAAGTGTGGATATCGTTTACAAAGCTCCTCGTACCTCATCGTTTGGGAAGGCAATACCAAACTGCTAACAGTTCTAACTTCACAGAGCTTGTGACGGTTCTGACTGCTTTCTCCAGAGATTTCTAGTTGAACTCGTTGTGACTGTGGTTCCTTACGAGTTACCTTACCCGTCCACTGCAGAGTTAATGGTTCTACCGGTCCGGATACGCCCAAACAATCAGCAACACCTTCCTCCAGAAGTGTGGTCGACGACCCCTCATCGATGAAAGCAAATAAAACCTCTGTCCGCGTCCCCGCGTACAAAACTACTGGAAGCACTCGAAACATGGGGCAAAGACTGCTGCTCTGCGTGACATGATTGGCGGAAACATTTGGGAACGATTGAGCGGAATGAGAGTGGAGAAGAGTATGGTGTTTTTGGCGGCAACCCTCAATCCCACACCCCTGCCAGGACTTGCACGGCCATTTGCCGTGACTATTTAGGCACGTACGACACAGGCTTTTCTGTTGAACGATTTTCCACCGTTCATCGATGTTGAGCGATTTGAAGCGATGGCAATCTGCCACCCGATGTCCCTCTCGTTCACATGTAGCGCATGTCTTACCTGGTTTCTTCTGGTTTACCGATGAGCTTGAGGTCGCCGGGGAAGAGGAAGGCATCGATGAATGAGCGTGTATCAACCCTTTCTCCTTGGTCTTCCCTTGATCGCCTTTGCAGCTTCGACTGAAACTTGGTAGCTCGAAGGACACTTGACTTGCTGCAGACAACAATCCTGACATAAAGTCGCCGAAAGTTGCCAACGTCGCGTACGGTTGCTTACTTTTGTAGACTGCCCACTCCATCTTCAACGAACCAGGAAGTTTCTCAACGAGCTCCTGCATGAGCACCGGGTTGGCCAAGTGCGTGAACTGGCTAGCTGCCTTTAAGTGGTCAACGAGATTCTGAACGGTTAATCCAAAATTAATCACCGTTTCAAGGCGGTCATGTCGTGGTGCTGGGGCTCGATGAACCTTTTCAATCAGCGATCGAATAAGAAGCTCTGGTCTGCCATACAGGGTCCGCAGAGTGTTTACAACCTGAGGAACGCTTGAAGGAAGAAGAAGCCGGCTTCGCACCGATTCGTAAGCATGCCCCTTTAAGCATCTTTGAAGCCGAATCAGGTTTTCAGCATCCGTAAACCCACAGGCTGCCGTTGACTGCTCGAAGCTACAGATGAATATCGGCCAATCTTCGGGATTGCCGGAAAATATGGGCAATTCTTTCCCCATTACCTGTCGGGCTGCCAGCTGGTTTGCATCCAGTGCCGTGGGAAATGCACCAGTTCTTCCTTGATTCACGATCATTGGATCAACCATGGGAATACCAGTGGGAACCGTGGGATCGTAGACTCGCGGTGGTTGACTCGGAGCCGGTTGCTGTTGATGTGTGTTGGTTTCTGCATGATGCATTACAGGTTCTCGGCAAGTTGTTGGTCGACGATGCATTTCACCAGCGAACGGAACCGTGCTGTTGAACGGACCTGGTTGATGGTGTGCAGGACTTGTGTTCTGAAATTGCATCGGTTGTATCGGATTGGGAAGCATTGAGTGTTGATTATACTGTCCGTTAGTGGCAGAGTATTGACGAATCATTGGGACGTTAGTCGACAAAGCGTGAACATCATAGGCAGGATGAGATGAGGTGTGACGTTGGCCATCGGTTTGCATTGGCGGGTTCGGTCTGACTAACGGTGGTGCGTCTCCGGAAACCATCAGCGAGGCAGGGATTTTACCTCCGTGTGATTCGAGAGAACATTGTTGCAACCAGTTGGATACCCGTTCATCAGAGTCGGGAATCGATCCACCTCTGCTGCTACACTCACTCAACTGTCGAATTAAGCTCTGCTTTTTCTCCAAAGACTCCTTCCTGACCGACTGCTGCTTTTGCTGGAACTCCCTTTCATACTGCAATTTCAACTGCCACAGCTTCGCTTCTTCCTCCATTATCGCCATCTTATCCTCCAGACGGCGCAACTCTTCATCCGTTTCCTTCTTCCTTAATGAATCTTGCGCTTCCGTTTCCTGCTCTTTCCGGATCTGTTCTCCTTCCGCCAGTTTCAGCTCGTTCTGCAAACGGATGGCACGGGTACTCGAAGTCGTGCTAGGAACAACTGATCGGACATTATTGGATCCTTTATGGAACTGATTTGTTCCGGATTTGGCCACTGACGAACGGAGACTTCGATCTGTCGGTGGGAGTTTTAATTGTCTTGCCGACGTTGCTCCATCGACGATTTGGTTTGATGTGCACCTCCTGCAAACATACGGCTTGTCCTTCACCGAATCATCTACTCCTGCGCAACCGAAATGTTCCCAGAGCCGGCAGCTGTCACAGGCTACCCATTTCTCACAAGAGGTATCTGCCCGGGTACAGGATTGACAGCTATTTCCTATGGGTCCTTGATGTTCCTCCATTCCGATCCCCGTGGATAAAATTCTTGAAGATTTTTGTTGGGGGAAGGGTTATGTCACACCAAGTCTCGACAGCAAACACAGCTTTTAGGATGTTGTAAGCTTCAAGCTGAAACAAGTTTTCATTTATTATGCACTTCGCTTAGTTTAATTTAGATTATAATCACTTACAATTTTAGTGGACGTTATCGTCGAAAATGCGAGCAATCCTATCAAGGAACCACGTTTATTTGGTTGCTGTGAACCGTAGATTATAAGTTAGTTTTTAAGTTCAAATAGTTTTAATTCAGAACACTTACAATAGTTTTCAGTTCAATTCACTAGATTTAGGCACGATTTAATAATCTAGAATAGTTATTAGGTATAATTGTAATGTAGATAAGGTACAATTTAGTAACTACTTTTAAGCACGTTAGCAAAGCGAAAAAACTGACAACGTTCCGCTCCTCACTCTCAGCCTTTGACGTTTCTTAAGCTCTCCCGTCACACATGACATTCGGTTCAGCAAACCTGCTGATAAGCGTCTCGCTCCACGTCGACGGCGTCGCTGCAACGGGAAGTGTTGCCGTCACAATGATTGATAATTTTCGACCTAGCTTAGATTGTAAGATGGCTATGGTATAATTTCTTTTCACTTCGCTTCATATTGTTTTCAATGACTTGGATAAAGCATTGTTTTCAATTTCCACTGTGGACCTTCGTCATCCGTCAGTGGTGTAGATTTGTCATGGGGGCTTGGTGTGCACTTTTCGACGGGGCGTAGTTAACAGGCCCTGTATTTCTCAATTGGCCACTGTTCTGGTGCGTTCGGCTTCAGCGCGAAATCCAGATGCTTCAGCGCGAAATTGACCTCCTTAGATTTTTACCACTCTAGAACATCTTTCATGTAATGACATAAGGCTAAATCTGGCTAGTAAAGTAGAACCATCGTGTGACCTCAGAAGTAGAAGTAGTCGCTTTTGGAGGCATTCGTTTAGATATACCTGCCTATTGACCCTCCTGGTTGTTACGAATGGTGTGCTCCACTTTTCACACGAGCAGATTGCTTGCCAAATCATGTTTTTTTTTTTTTTGGCAAACTTTGATATTTTTTGCTCCCTCATGTACTCCAGAACATAGCACTTACGAAGAGCAATAAGAAACAATAGCCCCGACAGTCTGCTTTTACATAAGCCTTGTCATCCATAACGAGACAATGGGGTTTAGTCAGCACCTGGGTGTAGAGCTTTCGGGTGCGTGATTTTCCCTCCGTATTCTAGCGTGTATAGTCCTTCACGATTTTCCGCATCTTGCTCAGAAACAACCAAACAAGTATTAAGTATTATTTTAGGAAAGATTTTTGAACTTTAATTATAACCAGATAGATCTCACCAAGCGCTGTCAGCAAAAGAGCACTTGCTTGTTCAGTCGTAGAGATGAAAATCTTACGTTGCTGAACCACCCGTTAGACACACAACCAGTTTATTGAAAAGAGAGCTGAATGTAAACCTTATGTGCCAACCTCACACGTCATTATGCTTGTTTGCTTTTTTAGTTGCTTCTGACCAGCAAATGGCTGCATTCATCATCATTCTTATATACAATATATATCTCTTCACACACAGAAATCAAAATATTTTGCCAACACGAAGAACGACTTCTAATCGAAATTCAAAACTGTTTCCATGTTTGTTGTTTGTTTCAGTGAATCGGGAATAATAATTAAAAATTCACTAGTTTCACTCTTTTTTTTCGGAACTCGGTTGGAAATACACAGATTTTACCACACCATTGAGCAAACCCCGCTCAGTAGCAGTTTGGTGTACTTTTTATAATAATTTCGGTCAAAAACACGATGATATTTTAATTAAAAAAAAAAATTAACTACGTCGAAATAAATAGCGTCTTCATCGAAGAAGACAGTTGTGACCAAATCTATTGAAATTTTAAGACCAATTGATTCAAAACCTGGACACTAAAAAATCGAGATTCTGACAAATAAAATTGAAAAAAAAGAGGTGTTGAAAGTATCTGAACGTTCCCTTTGAAGGTAATACAGTCAGTAAGCTGCAGAATGTTTGGAGGGTTCATGTTCTTCGATACCTCAGCGATGTTCACGCGGTCCAACGACCAACGACCTTTTGGCGAAGTGGGCCAGTGCCAAGTCTAGATAAAACGGGGCGGTTACTTCCGGAAGGCTTTACAAAGCCATGTTGGCTTAACTCTTGGTAATTTACTTCCGTACGCATGCACCAAGGAATATAAATTTACCTTTTAAAACAACTCCTTAATAAAATAAAAATGGTCCTAGAGGGTTTGAGCTGTTCAGTGGAATACTTGTAACTATAAATTAGAAGAAAAATTAGAAAAATTGGTCGACTCCAGTCGAGTTATTAGTACGAGACACTGAAGAAGTCTGCACATTGTAGACGAAATACGCGTATCTGTCGAAGATAAGCAAAGGTAGTTGGAATTAAATGGAGATTACTAATTTTTCTTCTAATTTATAGTGATAAAAATGGTCTTGGAAAAACTGTTCGGTTTCAAATTCTCTCGTTCGAAGTCTATCTGCTGGCCGCCTTCCTAATTGGTTGTCTAAACATGGCCTACTTAGTAATGGGAAAACATCATTCTACTCATAAAACCTATTGGCTGCCATGAAAACCAGTAGACGGATTAGTAGCCACAGCTTTCAAAATTCATTGTGACATCGTGGTTGGCTTTTGTCGTTCTGCTTTATTCGATTCTCTGCTCTTCTGAATCATTTAGCAGTAAATAATATCTGAGCAAAAAAATTTCTATTGTTTCGGGAAATTTGGTTTGTTAGCAAAATATTCAAAGCAAATCGAGCTTTTATCATGTCATATGCGCATTAAATTTTATTCACCCGAACCGAAAAATTTGGGAAAAAGGTTTTGGTGGGGCAAGCCATTTTACGTATTGCTTTCAAGTTCATAATTTTGGCGTACTAGATTTCGAGTTTAATGGGTACTAGATCAACTCGAAGAGAAATGTCAAATTATGCACTCCCGTTCCATTTTGCTCAATTTTTGAGTACACTATCTCGTTTTTGCTCACGGAAATGTTACTCAATTTTCGTAAAAAGTGGATTTACTCATAAAATTTAGTAGATTCACTTTTTACGAAAATTGAGTAACATTTCCGTAAGCGAAAACGAGATAGTGTACAATTGTACTCAAAAATTGAGCAAAATGAAACGGGAGTGTAGATGTATACGACAAACATAACTTGCTCGGTAGTGAATTGTTTGCAGCTGAAAATTGAAATAAAAAAAAAAAGTTTTCACAATGTTTTTTGACGACGTGACGATAATGAAGAAAGCACTCTGATTTCGCAGCGACGTGGGCTGAGGGATTGCAACAGTCCATTTTCTTTGAGTGAAAATTAGTGAGTAAATTGTAGTGAATAGTAAAGTTTGATGAACATGATGAACTCCACCATTGATTTTTTTTTTTGAATTTCACATAAAGTGATGTTGAAGTTCCTTAAATTTCCATGAAAATTGTTGAACTTTGTTTTTGTTGAAAGTTTATTGAAATTCAATGAAAATAGTTGAACTTTTCTCAAGTTCGTAGAACATCCCTGTAGTTGGTAACATCCCTGAAGTTCATTGAATTTCCATAAAGATTGCTGAGCTTGCCTAAAGTTCATTGAATTTCTTTGAAATTCTTTGAGTTTCCCTGAAGTTCCTAGAACTTCCCTAAACTTCGTAGAACATCCCTGAAGTTTGTAGAACTTCTTTCAAGTTCGTTGACTTTCCCTGAAGTTCGTTGAGGTTCCTAAAATTTCCATCAAATTTGTCGAACTTCCCTGAAGTAAGACTTATCGTAGTTTATCCCTGAAGTTCGTAAATTTTGATCTGAAGCTCATTGAATTTCCATGAAGTTTGTTGAACTTGGCTGAAGTTTGTAGAGTTTCCATGTAGTTTATTGAATTACTATACAGTTTGTAGAACATCCCTGAAGTTTGTTGAAAACGTCCCGATTGATAATGTTTCTTTGTCGGGTTGGTTTAAAGCATAATGGGGCCTTCCTTAGCCCCGTCGGTAAAGGTGCAAGCTATAATGCAAAACCATGCTGGAGGCAGCTGGGTTCGATTCCCAGTCTGGTCTAGCGATTTTTTGGGTTGGAAAATTTCTCGACTCGACTTCCCTTATGACTGTACTTGCCAAACAATTTTATTAATGCAAAAATAATGCAGGCATAGAAAGCTCCCAATCAATATCTGTGGAAGGGAATCAAGAACACCAAGTTTAGAGCCAGCGTAAAGTCCAAGGAGGGGCGTAACAAAAGTCGGGAAGAATAAGAAGAAGAAGGATAATGTTTTAATTGGTAGGTTTGATTTTTTTAATTTTTTTCAACTTTTTCAACAGTGTGGTTCATAAAATAACTTTGAAAATCAGATTCATTGTTGGTTTTACTACTTCTTTGAGTCACAGCTAATTTTTTCAACTTCAATTCAACAAGCGGTTTATTTTCATTTTTAGGCTTTCTTGTTTCACTCCCAAAAAAATTTTTGGTACGTCATTACTCTCTTCTTGTGATTCACCTTTTTCCACCTTCCGAATTAACCTTTTTCCACTTGGAACCCACAATCGGTGGGAGTTTCTTTTGGCATCGGGAGATTTTAACAGACCCCAAGCAAGGTCTGGATTTTCTTCCATGAATTCCATAAAGAATTTCACTTAAGAATGGTTGATGCTTAACGCATTTCAAGCTGAACAATGCATTAGGTCCTAAGTAACATTGAGAGATTCTCTTCGTCAACTTGCTCTTTCAATAATAGTTTGTCTATTAAACTAATTGCTGATGTTTTTTGACGTATTGGATCCTTAATTACACTTTATATCACCGTACTCTGTGTTTAAAATACTTATACATGTTTTTACATAGCCGTAGGGACGCAAAGAGAAAGTCGACGAAGAGAGTCTCTCAATGTTACTTAGGACCTAATGCATTGTTCGGCTTGTTCGTGGCGATTCCGTAGATTAAAATAAACATTAGCTCATGATTGAATTCAATTAGAAACATTATAATTGTACTTACATATTGGTGCATGCATGCGATTTAACAATTATTTGGGCAATCCAATTCGTATTTGCTCTTGTATTTCACGTTGTTATGATTGCACTTACTTGCGACGAACAACTTCTAGTTTACGAGATATTTTCAGTCGATTCGCGCTCAAAAATGCTCGAACTTAATGTTACGCAATGCCAATGTTTACTCGAAGATCTAGTACTACTCGAAGCGTTTCACTCGTTTCGAGCTCGAATCGAAATCGATAATGGCAAATGTGGTCGAGACGAAAAAATAGCACTCGTATCGAAATGCGCAATGTCACCCCAGTTTTGAGCAATGTTGCAGCTTATAATTAGGGCTTTAATTTGACATCAGTTTTAGTTATGTTGGTCCTTGAATATATTGAAATAAACATTCTATTTTTCACAATTCTTGTCATAGCGCAACAGAAGTAACTTTGTTACAAAAAATACAGTCGTAGGTCTTTTGTGTCCTTAGTTATGATCATTTTTACGCACAAAGATAGGGTGGTCCTGAAAAAATAGTATTTTTTACCTAGCATTTTTCTTTCAAAGTTTTAGGAAAACGGAGTCTTTAGCAAATTTTTATAGTAAGCAAGCTTTAATTCTCAACTGATCCTGCATTTAAGTTCATACTAGCTGCACCTGACAGAACTCGGTATTGCTCAAAGTTATTAAATTTTTGAGATTCCCAGTATAAAGGGTGATACGGTCAAAATTTGGTAAAGGGAAAACGCGTGTAAATCGGCGAAATCGTTTATTTAAAAAATCAAATTAAATTTCTTTTTCAAGTTCAATTAGTATAAAATTCAGGAAAAATATTCAGTTAGGCTTCCGCTTTTCCAAATCCGAATTGCCGGGCCTTACGCTTGACCCCTGCCATCAGATTTTGTACAGCCACCTTGTCCACCTTCTTCGACGCAGAAAGCCAGTTTGCCTTGAACTGCTGCTCGTCCTTAGCAGTTTTTTTGGTCTTCTTTAGGTTCCGCTTGACAATAGCCCAGTATTTCTCAATTGGGCGGAGCTCTGGCGTGTTGGGAGGGTTCTTGTCCTTGGGAACCACCTGCACGTTGTTGGCGGCGTACCACTCCATGGCCTTCTTACCGTAATGGCAAGATGCCAAATCCGGCAAAACAGTACGGAACAACCGTGTTTCTTCAGGAAAGGCAGCAGACGTTTATTCAAACACTCTTTCACGTAAATTTCTTGGTTGACAGTCCGGAAGCTATGAAAATGCTGCTTTTCAAGCCACAGGTACAGATGGCTTGCCAAACCAGATATTTCTTTGCGAACTTTGACGGTTTCGTGTGCTTGAAAATATCTGCTGCCTTCCCTTTCTTTTGCCGTATAAAACTCCTGTCCCGGAAGCTGCTTGTAGTCGGCTTTGACGTAGGTTTCGTCGTCCATTACCACGCAGTCAAACTTCGTCAGCATCGTCGTGTACAGCCTCCGGGATCGCGCTTTGGCCGTCGTATTTTGTTTATCATCGCGATTTGGAGTCACTACCTTCTTGTAAGTCGAAAGTCCGGCTCGTTTTTTGGCTACCGGCAACTCTCTTTGTCGTCTCAGCGGCTTCCGGTTTTCGATTTCCCCCCGATCCAGACTTCCTGGCTGTCGACAAACGTTCCCCAAACACTTTTATTGCATTTGTAACGGTTGATTCGGCAACTCTTTAGCGATTTTGCCAACTTTGCGTGCGAGTGGCTCGGATTTTCGCGATGCGCGTAGCTTTGCGAACTTTGCGTGCGAGTAGCTCGGATTTTCGCGATGCGCGAGCAAGATTCTGATACGCTGCTCTTCTTGCATGGACGGCATTTTGACTACTGAAGAGTGAATTCAAAATCAAAATAGAACAATTCTACACACACACACTTCAAAATGAGGGGTGTTCAGGTTTTAAATGCAAAATTGAAAGAAATACGTCAAGTTGATATTGACCAAATTTTGACCGTATCGCCCTTTATGCGAATTAAATTCAATATTTTCGGAACAAACTTACGATACTGAAACTTGAATGACAAGGTTCGTAACAATATTTTATAACATCTTTCAGGTCGCGTAAGAAGTTTGAAAGGTGCACTGCATAGCATGCTTTTGACAAGACGATGTCTTATCTTGACAGTTTATAGCATCACAAAAACCAATAGGTTATAATCAAGTTATTGAAAAGTAAAGCTAAATGCAGAATTTCATGAACACAACAATTCAATCCAACAAGTGTCAAACTAGCAGATGTAGACACAGACCGAATTTGACAGTTATGTTTGTTATGAATATGATGCATTTGTTTATGAATTCCCATTACTTTTTATAATTTTTTCATAACGATTTAAAAGCAGACCTAGCCCATTTGCAAGATATCTTGATAAGAAATAGATACAGAATTGGTCTAACTACAAGAAAAAAATAAACATATTTTTCGGAACTATAGCATGCAGCAACAATCCCCATCAGCAGTTGAATCATTGTGACGGACGACAAGAAACGTCATGTTCTCTCAAATTAATAGAGCCAAATGACATTTTACTAAGAGGATGCCATAATATGGTTATTATGATGTTAGAAAAACGAACTCAAATAATTTGCAATGGACCATCATGAGTATGTAATTAGACTGCTCTAAAGATGTATTTTGGACTCAATTTCAACTTCACGTCATAGCTATGGACAAAAACTACACTGCCGGTTGAAATTTTGATTACAATTATCACTAAAAATTTTGAAAGATGTATTTTTTGTCGATGATTGAGATGATACATGATGAGTAAGAAGAAAATTGATCGATAATCTAGACATTTTTTTATGTTTTAAAAATAATTTTAAGCGACAGTGTAGACCATGTGTCTAATCCACCATGACAGTTTTTGATGATTCCAACAGAGATGCTGCAAACTTGCAAAATATAAGAGAATTTTCTGTTGGTTTTTAATCTTTAGAACGGCGCATAAATTCTGCAGGAGTAAAACCAACAATTGCACCATTAAAGTGACCTCGCATATGATATTTTGTTAAGCGTTCTGAGCATTAGCAATCTTTAGATTCCTGATATTTATTAAATAATTGATTTGGTCAAAAACGATTGTCATTTTTTACTATGAGTTGTGAATATTATCCTCATAAACAAACATATTTTTCTCAATCATAACAATCTTTGTTGACTTCTGTTCGTTTGACATTTCTCAAACAAGCATGTCATGTTCAAGTATTTCTGCAATTGTTTTTACTTTGAAAATACTTGATAATAACCTACTTGTTATTATGATGCTAGAAACTAACAAGATTAAACATCATCATGTCCAAAACATGTTATTCAATACATCTTAAAAACATATTATTAGTCCTAAATCTGTATCTAAAAACTTCTTGTGTGATCTTAAAGATGTTTCAAATATATCGATTTATTGCGCTGTTTTGGTCATATAAGATACCAAAACTAAGTTATGTGTACTAGAAAAATACATGAGATCATGTTTTAAAGATGGATTTTTGATCATTACATAACAAGGTGTGTTACTTGGGATCTGAAATCATGTGGCAGCCTTTCACGCACACATGCGCATTGTCTTCGTTTGCTGCTTGTGACAAGCAAATGGCCGTTTTCTAGATGCACTGGTCTTCTTTTTTTCACTCCACACTGCCAATATAAAATCCCCGCTATGAACAACTCTATAACGAACTTCAAAACTGCAAATAAACTTCGATTCACTTGCGACAAAGCGGACAAACACTCAAACTTAATCATTTATGTCCGGATGTCACAATACTACCACTAATAAACAAAACTAAGCTGATGTAACTCTTCTTCCAGGTGCGGGGGAGAAGCACAAAAAACCAAAAAAATGTGGAAGTACAACCGACACATTTCGAGTGGGAATTGATTGTATTCACTACGTCTTTCCCGAAGCACGCCTATATTTAATGATTTTACTGTTAGTTAGAGTTAAATTACGAATTATTGTTTGATTTTTGTTCGCGAAAGCAAAAACAAAACACGTCAGTTTAGAAGCACGGCTTGCTGCGATCGTAGGCAGAAGATCCAAGAGCGTGATTGCAAATGATTTAAAATGACAGTTATTCGATGCGTTTTTTCTCATCACAAAAGGCCTACGACTATGGTTTTTGCAGCAAAATTGATTCAAATTCAATAAGGAACAACTGTGTACAAATTGTATTGCGCTATGTCAAGAAATGTGAAAGATAGAATTGTTATTTCAATATATCCAAGGAGCACCCTAACTGAAACTGATGTATAATTAAAGTCCTAATTAAAAGCTGCAACTATACCGTAGACAGTTTTGTTCTAAAGTTGCATCTTCATAGTGAATATAATTTATTCCTGCTAATTTTTCATTCTGGCCCAGTGTGCACAGAAGCTGATTTCACGGCATTAACTGATAGTTTCATAAATAGCGTCTTTGGCAATGTAAGTAAATATGGCAAGCTTCGTATTTTGTCGGCATGACTTTTGTGATCAATGCCTCTAAAAGTGACATAAAAACTGAACTGTTTAATAATTTTGTGATAGAGAGTTGAACCCGGTGATTAATGGTTAACATCCATATCACTCACGCCAAAGTAACGAGTTCAAATCTCACCCTGTGCAAGTTACGAAAAAAAAAATCCAAAAATATGTTTCAGTAGCTACGACGGGAGATGAACCAGCCCACAGAGAAAAAAATCAGCAAAGTTATAGGAAAATTCAATACAAATAACTTTGTTGAAGACATGAAAATCGTATCACTTTTTTCACCAAAACATGTTTTTTTCAAATTCTAAGGACAATATAATGTTCTACAAAGTTGTTTGTAATTATTAAATACAGTACTTTTTACAATAAACTATAGTTGCATTATTACAATGGGATCAGTTATTGATCTTTTTTTACGTTTTATTCGTCGTTATTTGAACGTTTATACAATACTTATAAAGCAGAGCAAACAAGAGCGAAGACAGTTAGCTGCATCTTAATGTAAGTTAAAAGAACTTTCAATTGGTAGCAAATTTTTTGGTTTTATGGTTTTGTCAATATGTTCTCATTAATTTCATGTTATTATAATCATGCTGAATATTGTTTTAACTTTTAAATTTTTAATGAACTTGAAAACGGTGCACCCGGTTCTTCTACTAGCAGCTGCTTAGCACCGTCAGACAGTGCACAGTGGTCCAGAATGCAAATTTAGCTGGAAAGATTTGTTTTCTACAAAGTTGTTTTTTTAAAACAAGGTGTGAATTTATTATTCAGGGGTGGTTCTTATTTTTAGAGAAATCGAAAATCTAACTTTTTTATTTGCAAGAATAATAGCATAGATTATTAAGAAAAAAATGGAGGATGTATAATATCAAGCAACTTTGATGGTTTACTTTTTGCTGTACTTTTTGAAATGTCCACATAAGAGCATTTTTTTTTCGGTTTCCCGACAGAAAAAAACAGTTTTTTGCTCTAACTTTTTTATTTCAAATTTTCCAACATTGTTGTCTTCAGATAATTTGTATAACTTGCAAAGATAAATGTTTTGATGTGTAAATCTTGCTGATATCTCTTACCGTTAGCAAGTGAATAAGATTTTCTTATAAAATTACGCTTTCTTCAAATGTGTTCTACTCAATTTGAGAACAAATCTCCAGTTTCCAGACAATAATACAAATCCTTCCAAATGCTGTTAAGGCATATTTTTTTATTTGCCCCAACTAGAAAAACCCACATTTGAAAAAGGCCTATTTTGTTTACAAAAACCACAAAGACTTTTGTTTGACATACGATAGCGACAAATTCAGCAGACCAAGAGCTGTAACTTTTATTGTCCAAGACTCAATGGGAAGCCAGCTTTTCTGATAAATTTGTAATACAAAAGTTACAGCAAAATAACTAATTTTTATAGGGACACCCTAAGCTACGTAGCAAGAAAAACTCTCATTCGGTCGTATCAAAAGGTACAGAAAAAAATTTACCCTCAAAGTTGCTTGAAAATATTTATTCTACAATTTTTCCCGTAATGTATGCTCTTATTTCAGCAAATAAAAAAGTTTTAGATTTCTCTGAAAATAAGGACCACACTAGTTTTAATTCACACCAAAAGAAGCGACTTGTTATTAGAAACAACTTGTTGAAAACAATTTTGCTTCAAAACTTCTAACTTATGCTGAAAATTTGTCTCTCCAGCTAAATTCGCATTCTGGACCACTGTGCAATGGTTTCTCATGCTTTTGAGGACAAACACAAATGCGTGTAATCAATGGATCTCATGCTATTGGAAGCAAGTTCAGAGGATTGCAAAAATATAATTTGGGTTTCCTCTTTTTTAAGTTGAATCTTTGAAATTAAAAAAATTCCAACCAGATTGTTTTTGGAACAAGTAGGTGCCCATTCTGCCCCTGATACCCCTTATTCAGTTTGTGTATCCCCAAAGCCTCCTGAGAATCATTCAATCAACGCTTAGCTCACCAATCAATCACGAACCATATTTCTCCACTGAATACTGTTTCTTTTCTCTCTCTCCATCTCCCAACAGGACTTTGCCAACCTGCGCAAAAACAAGTTCGCCCGCCGCTGCTCGTCCCTGCGGCAACAACCGACCGATCCGACGACATCGTCCGTGACACTCGAGCTGGAAAGCGCCTCGCCGGCCCAATCGATGACCATCCACGAGCAGAACACCAACTCGCCGAAGAAGCCCAAGTGGGAGGTGATTGAACACTTCAAGAGCACCGGACGTGGCCAGGAATCGATCAGCAGCAGTTTGATTGCGGTGAGCTTTCTTTGTTTATATTATGCTGGGCGGATAAGCAGCTTATCTATCGTATTGGAGTAACCCAGAATGTATTAACTAACGCAATGATAACAATAACAATAACAGCAACAACAACCGCATCGGTCAAGGATTATCCCATTGATGAAGTGCGTTTAGTTTATGTGGGTTGCTTTGCTGCCCGGAGCGATTCATTATTACTCTTGGGAATCGATGAGTGCTGAGGGGCTAAGCTGATGAATGGGTTCCGGGAAGAAAACGACGTAAATTTACGCCTCTTCGAACTTCGAATGCGACAGCAGGAAATAATCCGACAAATGATGATTGAATGGTTGTCTGTTGGGATTTGGTTGTTGGTTCGGGGCATCGAGGGACAAAGGGGATGATTGATATGGAACATTGAATAGCAATCAAATTGTACGGAATTCCCGGAAAGTTGTTGCTCCTAGATTCACTGTTTCCAACGTTGGACCCCGTGATATTTAATGTCAGAACGAATGGCAGCTTATTTTCTCATAAGCCAAACCTCGTTAGCCTTTTGCAGCGTTTTCAATGGAAATCTCTCTTATCAAAGAGGCGTTCAACGGTGGAGTACTGTTACTCTTCCAGTCTATCCTTTCAGCAGCCACGATAACGACGCCATCGACAATGACGACGACGACGACGACGACGGATGGGGTGCTTTAATGGGATGTGCCTTCGAAGCAATTACCTTTGTTAAACGATTTGCAAATGGAGAAGTGAAAGCGCGGGTGAAGTTAAACAAGCTTCTGCTGTGCATACAAGTGATATGAATCTCTTTGTATCTCCCGTTGCCGAGCTTGGGCTCAGGGGGGGGGGCTGCACCAGAATCTTATTCACCAAGCGACCGACATATAGTTGCATCTGCCGGAACACCTTTTGTGTTGAAGGAATAGGTACACAGAAAGAAAATCAGAGCTTTTATCATGTCAGAGCATGCAAAATTGTATTAAGTTGTAATAAAGACGAGCTTTTGAATACAACATTATTCGCAATGAATGGAATGTCCCAGAAATTTACAATGTTTATTTAGTTTTGTGACGCTCAATTTATGTGCCCGAAACTCTCACTATTTTTCGAGCTGTGTAGGTAGAAGATGCACTGTATCGTAGTTTTCGCAAAGGAGCTGCTGTTTGGATTGTTCCTCTGGGAAGTAGAAGCATGCAGGTGAAGATGGAACGTTCCTTTGCAGTTCGGTATGAAACACAAAACAAGAACTAACACGAATGTTGGTTTCTTTTTTGCATCCTGGGTTGTGGCTTCACTTAGAGGCGCGGATTTGTTAGTTGTTAGATATTCCTTGCGAGTGAGTGTGATTTTCAACCTTCTTGCTCTATAAAAAGTGTATAGAAATCTCTTAAAACTTGATCTCCAAGATGATCTGGGCATCTGAGGTTTATAAACCAATCAACTCAACTATTTTAATGATACGATATGATATAGACTACACTTGGTGGCACAGGGGATACGTTCCACTTTTAGTATGGAACCGTGTAAAAATAGACTAAATAGAGTTGATAAATTCACATGCTTAAACATTTTATATTGCTTCGATTTTGTTTCTATGCGTTACCATTCCATGCAATGGTCAAAATAAAGTTTTTAAAATTTTGAGTATTTACACCAAAAAATGTGAATTTCTTGAAAAACTGCCATATGATTACTTGTGGTCCAAAACGTAAAATGTTATTTGAATTAGGTCGATAAGTTGTTCCGTTCTGGAGATATCGCCGAAAACAACCCGTGTAAAAAAAAACCGTGCAAAAAAAAAACCTTAGTGTATTGTGAATTTTGGTGCAAGTTTTGATCGTTCCCAAAAAGTACATATTCTGTGAGTATTTCTGCCAACAGATAATAGTTTAAACATAAACTCATCATAAGAGAAATAATTTGGCTATGATCTCGTTCATAGTGCATACACCAACACATATTTTTCCGTTTATAACTCAAGACGAAACAGTAAAAAGGTATTTTTCTGGGATATTCTTAAAGCATGAGCATAATTGACCGCCCGAGGTTGCTACTCCGTTGTTGCCAGACCAGCTGTTATTACTCAAAGAACCAAAAGATGATGCTTGGGACTAGCATACATCCTCAATGCGTAAAAACTGGTGATCTTAAACTAAGGCAATACCGCCGCCGGCCTCGCCCGAATGCAGGTCAAGTAGGGAATGGGTAGGAATATGTTGACGTGATACTCGCTCTGTTGGAAGCCGAGAACACCTCTGCACTTCCACGAGAAATCACTGGTGTGTTGGATAAAATGGTTGGGATTGCAGCCGGATCCGTTTTGATTAACGGTGTGCTGAATTCAACTGACGGCGACAGCGAATAAGTTATTTAACTATGTTCCCGATTCATTCTCTGTACAGAGATGCACATTAAAAGCTATTAAAATTTTGGCACCGAATTCAACCAACAGTAATAATGCTGTTTGGGCCACTCACAAGTGTTGGTAGTTTATTTCAGCAGAATACAAAAGTATTTTAAAACACCGATTCAAACCAACAGTAGGAATGCTGTTGTGGCCACTCACAAGTGTGGGTGGTTTATTTCAATGGAATACAAAAATACGTTAAGAACATCGAGTTTGAGGACCGATTTAAACCAACAGTAGGGATGCTGTTGGGGCCACTCACAAGTGTGGATGGTTTATTCAGCAGAATACAAAAGTATTTTAAAACACCGAGTTTAAGGACCGATTTAAAGCAACAGTAGGGATGCTGTTGGGGCCACTCACAAGTGTGGATGGTTTATTTCAGCAGAATACAAAACTATGTTAAAACATCTAGTTTGAGGACCGATTCAAACCAACAGGAAGGATGCTGTTGGGGCCACTCACAAATGTGGGTGGTTCATTTCAGAAGAATATTATAATACGTAGAAACATTGAATTTGAGGACCGATTTAAACCAACAGTAAGGATGCTGTTGGAGCCACTCACAAGTGTGGGTGGTTTATTTCAGCTGAATACAAAAATATGTTAAAACATCGAGTATTGTTAAACAACAAACACAGATGATACGTAGTGCACAAGCATCCGTGATTTCCTGAAAAATAATATTAATAGAAACAAAGCTTCATGTGGTCAGAAAGCTATTTAATATTTGGAATTAAATGGGAAATAATTGGGAACATATTAAAAAAGGAAAGTATTAGAGTGAACATGACAATTGGACCATAAAAAATTATTCTTAAAAAAAATTCTTAAAAGAATCTTCAAATACAAATCAATCAAACCTCAACAAACATATGCACTGACTACAAGGGCAAACAATGAAAATGATAAAAAAGACAGTAGTCATTGGCAAACGTGAACTGCAGCAAACAACCAGGAATAACGCACACACCTCACAACGTGGGCTAGGGAAGTCAAAACCCACAAAAATGCAGAAATGCGCAACTGAAAATGAAAAATATTACCAAGCAGAGGAAACGTAAACCAATATATTTATCAATTATGCCTAAATGAACAAGAAAGTACTGAAATTTGTTTCAGACAGCGAACGGTGCACAGGTTTGCGTGGGCAAAACGTCAAAATTCTCCACAGAGAACATGACAAATTAACAAGAGAAGAGGCATTAAATAGGGAATGATTGAGAGTAGTTGTTAAACTTAGGGTAATTTAGGGTGAAGCAATTGTTTCATATGCCTCTCTCTCTTTCCGACGCAAATCCCTGCACGATCACTTCTCCAACTCATTACAAAGATTATATTATCGTCGAAGCTGAAAACCGGAAAACCCCACTAGCGCCAGTCGATTCCACTCTTGTTTCGTACGTTTGCACTGTGGCGCATCAAGCGCGCTGTGCAGTGCATCTGATATGCTACACAGCGCCCCAGATGCAACACCTTGACACCATATGGAAAATCAGTTACATAGATCTGCGTGAGTGACTTTTTCCGGTTCCGAACTGCAACGAGAATACATACAGATCGAACAGCAAAAACGAACGAAAGCAAAAACCCAGTGTAGTAGAAGAGAAAGAGACAGACAGAAAAACATGCAAACGTCGCACGTCTGGATTTCTCAGTGTAAACAGCGCCTCCGCTCCCATGATCCGTTCATGTTTGCCAATATTTCTTTACACTAATGTATGTTTGAATGGAGCAATAATATTTAAAACACTATACTTAGCTGAATGTTTGATCCCGTATCTAATTGCAGAAAATGTGAGCAAATCACAAGGCATAGGATTTTTTTCACATTAGGTAGAACCTTATTTCTTTTAAGTACTAACACATACCCCAAGCAACACAGCTTGTATTAAACAAGTTGAAAGTACTGTTAAATGACAAAAACAGGTTATAAATTTAGGTGTATAATACTTTATTTCATACTTTGATATGACGCAAAAAGCGCAAAAAGTGAAGCCTTATAAAACATACAATGGGAAAAAAAATATCCGCATACAAAAATATAACATCGCCAAGCGTGGGATTTGAACACCAGGCGCTTGGCGTGATAGGATTGTAGCTTCCTTGTTAAGCCAACTCAGCTTGATGAAAAGTAAACTCTGACTATCTATGATATGCTTCCCGTTGGTAGGGAAACCACGATCTTGTACAACACATTTATCGTAACAAGCAAAAAGAACACGTTTTTCAAAACATGGTTGGTGCAATGTAATTTCAACTGTGTATAGAACTGCCCATAAAATCTTGTCCTGTTTATGTTTTATAAATGTATGGAGCCATGTTTTCGAGAACAATAATAAAGTATTAATCACTTGCAGCATTTTAAAAATTATTTTTAACTTGACCGTTTGTCAGAGTGATGTATAAAATACGAGAAATATAAACTGCTTCAAACTTGACAAGTTTTGCAATACGTTTATAATACATTTATAATATAAACAATTATAAATCATTCTTAAAAGATGTTTTGTGTGTTACCTGGGACATTTGAAAAATATGACTAACAAAATCTTTTTCACTGCGATCAGAGCACTTGTATAGGAGACTCTTCGTTTTAAAACCATCAAGTTCAAAGCTAACGAATACATTCCATCCAAATTGGCTCCGATACAACCGCAAACTAGGAACACAAGTAACATTCAATACACTACCACTACAACGACACCAGCTCTTCTTGCATTGTTGATTCTGCTGACATGACAACCATGACGACGGGAAAGCATGATAAAAAATTTATTCGATGGAGGACACTTTTTTTCATTTTCACTACCTGGGCCCACATTTGAGTGAGATTTTCGATGGTCAACACAGGTACCACACTCCGAGGAACACTCTACGACGAAATTGTAGGGTATAACGGGTGAAAACAAACAAAAAATTGCAAATACCACACGCGCGAACTGGTCTGCAACCACTTGGATCAACAGCGCAGCCAACTTCTCTCACTAGTTTCTAAAAAGGTCGTAAGTAACATTTGTAAACAATGACATCTAGCGTATTTTTTCTGGGATATTCTTGCTCCCACAAACAAAATAGCACCAGAAACAGATACAGGGACATTTAGATTGTTGTTTTTTGTATTCTCCCATGCGCGTATCCCATTGTATTCTAGGCGGTGCATGCTAAACATAAACCCAACAGCGGGAGATAATTTCTCACCCGTGTTAGGCAGTATTGGGAGAGGGACAAATCGCTAGAACCAGATAAAAGCAATAGGTACTATTAGAGCCTGATCGGTTGCATAACCAGCGACAAGGATTCCCCCCCCCTTGCCTACCGTGCATTGGGATACTACTGTTCAATGACCTCCGCTCGGAACTATCAATACACTTTCTCTTCATGTCTATTCGTTCTAGCAATAAGTTACCGTCCACCCTAGCGCTTCGCTTGGAGATGAGAAATTATCTGCTTCTGACAAACTTCATCAAAGATACAGGGAGTTATTACCTTCCCGTCGGTACCCAAGTAACGTTTCCAAAACCATCCAGCTTTACAAAGTTTTATTTAAGTTTTATGAAAGCCACTAGAAATCATTTTGGTTTAATTATGGTAACAAGAGGTGCAAATTGGTTTCATATTTTAGTCAGCTTTATGAGAACCTACACAGCTTGTTAACAACGATCTTAAAACCCTGTTTTCTCAAACTCCATTCATTCTGATCAAAGGTTTTATTTTGACTTTCTTAATTCGTAAAATGCTGTTTTTAAATGCCGTTTTAGGGCCCATTCAAGTTATCTCGTTATGGTCAGTTACAAAATCGTTTTAGAATCATTTTGCCTCCAGTAAATTCACTAAACGGAAAATCGGCATTGAGGAAAGCCATCAAATGACCAAATAGTTTTATAGTAGTCATTGCGAAGATAAATTGGCTTTTAGAGCCATTCCTTTAGAAAACTTTATTGTAATCCATCAGTTTCCAGGAGATTTATTATTAATTTTCACATATATTTGTTTTAATTTTGGTTTAGACGATGTAAACTCGCATAATTTTTCGAGGCGCATTATTTTTTGGTTCTTATTGTGCGAATATTTACAATAAATTTAAATGCGCATATGATTTTGGAGCATGATACGCTGTGAAAAAACTCAATTTGTTTTGGATATTTTACTATCAAACAATATTTTCTGCTACACCAGATCTTTTTCTTTGATATTATTTACTGCTAAATGAATCCGAAGAGCAGAGAATCAAACAAAGCAGAACAACAAAAACCAACCACGATTGCACAGTGAAGTTTGACAGCTAAAGGCCATTTGGCCGTATGCTGGTTTGCATGGCAGCCAAAAGGTTTTGTGAAGGTTTTCTAGTGGTCATAACATCTACTAAACAGGTAAAACCAGTTTAATAACATCTTTATGGTCTTATAAAGATGTTATTAACCTGTTTTCACACAGTCTATAGAATGGGCCACTCTGTTTATATTTCGGCTTTAAAGAAGCATAGAATAGGTGTTGGTGGACAAATCAGATTTGAATGTAGCTTTATTAACACTATACAGAGAATTGCTATACGGCTGGAATAAAATTAAAATTGTTACTTGGGTAGTGGATATTGATGTTAGCAACCTGGCATTTCCAGGAAACTCACGCTTGAAGTCATTGTTTACAATTGTTACTTTTGACCTTTGGACGATTTTGTCTATCGAATGTCTAATCTATTCTATCAGTAAAACATTGGAGAAGAATTGTTGAGTGGATTTTGAGACTATTGTTTCGGTGGCTGCCATATTGACCACCTTAGCGGATGATGGATTTGAAGCTTCACTAGATTCCGTTTCCCAAGGAGAATTGTTATTTCCAGCCATAACTGCGATCTTCGCCGATCCGTATTCCTTCTGTTTATAGCACACCATAGTATGATGCCGCCTCTTGCAGCTTCCTCAGACGTTTTTGAAAGGACATTCGTTTGCTGGATGCCCAGATCTGAAGCCGTTCCTGCATAAATAGTTTAACCTCAAAACCGCATCTCTTTCACGCATCGTAGAAAAGAAGAACACTGGTAAAGTGGATGATT
This sequence comes from Aedes japonicus, assembly GCA_034211315.2. Lineage (NCBI taxonomy): Eukaryota > Metazoa > Arthropoda > Insecta > Diptera > Culicidae > Aedes > Aedes japonicus. Next base: position 25,806 of record JASCZW010010375.1, read on the forward strand.
CTCCCCACACATTGCACATCGCCCTCCAGACGATTGCATGATTTCTGCCTCGTCAGTTGTTGAAATTGCTGAGGAGTCTTATTCTATGAAGCCCTTATTGATAGTACAAACAATTTAGGGCTTTAGTAGCGTGACCTGACGTTGGTCGTTTTGTCATTTCTGTTCGAGGACGATCTGGGAGGCTACTAAGCATACCGCGTCCCAGTTGTTCCGGTCTTGGCACATCCATCAAATTATTCGGAGTCGTGCAAATCCGCTTACAGTAATCATGCCGGATCTCGCGCCGCCGTAGCGAGGACATGCGAAGAACACATGTTCCGCAGTTTCCCCAACTCCCACGCACTCGGTGCATGCGAAGGACTGTGCATGCCCATATTTGTGCAGATATTGTCTAAAACAGCCGTTGCCTGCCATGCCAATGGAGTGTGAGGCCGTTAACTCTACATTCACCACATATCTCCAGGGTGATGTCGTCCCTGAACCCGACTATCTTCACACCTTCGTGTTCCATAACACCGAACCCAGTATCGAACCTCGTGGGACGCCACCGGTGGATCTGGATCACGTTTCTTGGCCTGCCTCTGTGTTGTATACCAGTACGCGATTCTGGAAGTAACTTCCAAGAATCTTGTACAGGTACCGGTGAACCCGGCTAGGCGTGGAGCGAGTCGGCGAACGCATTTCTTGGCACGCAAAGGGTGACCACTTTGGCACAGTAGCGTACTCCTCGAAGCCGCCTGGCTGACGGACAGGATGGCATCCACCGTCGACTTTTCGAACACCGCCAAAACTGATTATTAGACAGGACCACTCCATACCCTCCGTGTATGCTGTCAGTCTGTTGGAGGATTACTTTCTCGAGCACCCTACTCCGCTGTATACAACAGACATGATAGGTCTATAAGCGCCACCGGACCCTTCTGATGGCTCCTTCCGACTTTGGCAGCAACACCAGGGTCTGAATTTTCCAGGTGCCCGGGAAGACGCTCGTCCAGACACTTTTGCATCACTCACTCCCGGAGGTTGATCTGGAACCAGCAAGATAGCCGTTTTGATGTCCAGGTTCGGAATACCATCCAGTCCTCATGCTTTGTTCATCTTTAGCAACTTTGTTATCGCAATTAACTTTTTCGTTCGTCACCCTCGCCTCGTCACCGACCCCCGCTGCCAGCCGTTGTCAATGCCCACGTGGTCACTGGCGTTCGGCGGAGCTGGTCATTTGACAAATCTACGGCGGTGGGGGCCATGGACTCCGGTCGTGGTCTCGGAAAGTGTCCCCCTATCGAGCAACTCCAGCAGCTCTGGTGATTGCTCGGTTGGAGTCGCCGATCCTCGGTTTTGGCCATTACTATCCGATAGGCGTCACCCCACGGATTTGTATTGGCTTTCTGACACAGGCTCCTCGAATCAGGCACGCTTGCTGGCCTTTATCTCTCTCTTTAGTGCGGGCCTTTCTCATCGGCGTCTGACCGCGCTCTTTGCATCCTTCGTCTTGCGTGGAGGCATGTTCTTAGCAGGTCAGCGATCGACTCCGTTCACCAACACACCGGCAATCTTCCATTCCTCGTTTTGACGTCCCTCAGCATGGTCGCATCGCACGCTCGTATAAGTGTCATAACGAGGCGTTCGCCACAAGCTTCCTGGGTTTCGCGTAAGTTTCATTCCCTCTCAATCGCCTCTTTAAAAGTCTCGGCGTCATAGTAGAACGTCCTCTATCTGTGGGTGAATGGAGTGGTTTGCCTTGTATTGTGGACGATACAATTACGAACCGCCAAGTGGTCGTCATCATCCACCCTCCAATTATTAAGCAGCCCAGGACTGATGAAAGTTACATCGATTATCGATTCCGCTATTGTAGGTAGTCTTGGTACCTACGTTGGAAGAATCTGGCCACTGGGATTTGTAAGGCGGCTCGCCCACTCGAGAACCCAAGTGTAGTTCCCCGCTATTACCTACGGGTTTAGGCCAGTTAGCTCAGTGATCGGATGACAACCATCTTGGCGGTGCGTAGCAGCTGCAGAAGAACACTCCATTCACATTAACAACCGCGAAGCCTTCGTTTGTGGTAGACGCATCCTCCTGAACCGGGCACTTGCCCTTATGTGTTCTCTTGTGAATAAAGTTGTGTGTTAGAAGTAAATAAATGTATGTACTTCCAGAACTTCAGGTATCCTTGTGTAAACAAAGGTCCTCTGATGACCATTTGAAAGACGTTCACAAGGCAGTGGAACACCAGAAACAGTGGTTGGGAGACTCCCCAACAGTTATTGTTACCATTATATACAAAAGTCATCTTGATCATGATTTAATTGTCGGTATAACGAGAGAATTTTTCTCAGTGTAGAGAATGTTGTTCAGTATATGTAGTGCAGTAATGCAGTTTTTTGATAATGTCAGATTATGGTGCCACAATGTTGGTGCTTGAGTCTATTTTTTTGCTGAATTATGCTTTAAGAGCAAAAGTCCGTTTTCGCCAGATCTATTTTTTTAAATTTTATTTTTATGCACTCCTTATGAAGTTACACATTTTTGAAAACTGGAATTTGTTCCAGACTTGGCTCCAAAAAGTCCACTCTGCAGCGTCATCTTTGCGGCATAATATGGAACTATTCTGATATTGACATACGAATGCATTTAACGTACTGAACAATAAGATATTAATTTGATAATCCTGGAGAGTGTGAGATTTTTAGTCAAATAGCTGTAACTAGAAAATAAGGAGGTATTATCACAAGACACTGAAGAAGTCTGCACATTGAAGACAAAATCCGCGTATCTGTCAAGATAAACAATAAAGGTAGTGGACACTTAATGTAAAATACTAATCTCTCTTCTAATTTTATAGCTCATTTGATAAAGTAAAATTACTGCAAAAACTGAACTGAACAACGTTTTAACAACTTTCAGGCAGAGCCATCTTTGTGGTTCAATTTGGAATCGATGTGATAATGTCAAGTGACTACATTTTTACATTCTCCACAACCGAAGACGACAACTCTCTCATGCTTCATTTGTCAAAAAGAGACTATTGCGCCATTTCTGTGGTAAAACATGGAACTAATCTGGACTAATTAAATTAAATCTAAACTAACTAATCTGGAATATGGAACTAATCTGGAACTAAACTAATAATTCTGAATGACTACATTTTATATGTGGCGATCTATTGATGTGCACTCTGTTTATATTCCAAACAACTTTGCCCAAGCTGGCATCTCTCTACACACAAATAATAAATATTGTTAGAATTAAAAAAAATCATTGCTAAAATTAAAAAGTTGCGTTGGTTGTTTTTCGCAGAAAGCAGTTTGCTTTGACAAAAAAATAAACTGTCAAATTAAAATTTTCTTGCGTGCTACTTTTAAAAGTTGAAACGAATTGTAGAACTGTCAAACCGAAACCGTGGCATCGTTGAAAATGAGAGCAAATTATTTTTATTCCAAAATAAACTTTCAACGAGATAGTGTCGTGTAATAGAAATAAAAATGTTCGATTTGCATTGAAATAAAAAAAATTGTTTAACATTAGGGGGTTTATTTTTCAGATAAATTCATGAATTTTTAAACCGAATGTGTGGCATGAAGGCAAGTTGTTTTAATTCCAAAATGAACTTTCAAGATGAAATTGTCGTACGATAAAAATAAAAGTATGATGTTTGAATTGGAATAAAAATTGTTGTAACATAAAACGGTTTTTTTTTAAGATGAATCTTTCACACTTTCACTTTCACTTTCACTTTTAAAGTGCAGGAAGTCTGTCTGGCCGTTTATTTCTACTAAAAAATTGCTAAGGATTCCAATACAGGCATACCTCGATATAACGTAACTTTTTTTCCCCTATTTTTTGTAGTTTATTGTTAGCGTGATTTATCTAACTGTATTTTTTTGTTTTTTAATTATTTATAAATCTGTCCAGGCTCAATCGAATCAACTTCACAGAGCCAAGTTTTCATATGTATATACATCAGGTATCTTAGAAATAAAGTTGTCCATTCTTAGAACTAAAGATGTTCATTCTTTTGATCCGGTCCATTTGAAATAAACAGCCCTAATACACTTCGAGTGTCCTTCAACCTATTGCCAAACTATAAAATAAACCGCTAGCTATTTTGATATTTCATGTCCATCGGTTGCCACATCTGAAGTGCAATTGAAATAAGATTGTACTAGGATGGAAGTACGATTGAAGTGAGAAAAGGGACTTGGCTACTTCAATAGTACTTCAATTGTACTAGGTTCCGGTATCTGGGAAGGTTTGGTAAAATGGCTAGTATATGCCGTCAAACTGTTTTCTGTTTTCTGTGGATTGTTTGTTTTTGAGCATGTAGTAGAAAGCTAGCTGTTAAAACTTCTTTGTTAATGCACAACTTATAATTCGAGAAGTTCGACTAAGTCGGAGGTTTGATCTTGTACATGGTGTTTCTATGAGTAAAAATATGAAGAAGTACATACTTCGGTCTGCATCTATCATCTATGCCATGAAATATGCAGAGGACAACATTCTCAAAAAAAAAATAGCCAACAAGGAGGAATGTGTAAACAACTTAAATGATATTCCGTGAGGTCAATTGAACATGTTTTGTTTTTAATTTATAGCAAAACGAAAGCGTTTCGAGAATGGTCGATACCCACGAAGCTCTCTACATCTGTTTTTTTGCAAAAATGACAGCACCAACGACTGATAAGCCAGAAATGCTACAAGTTCAAGCTAAAGAATCTCTTACCATATGATTGAAACAGGGGAACTCTGAAGTCTTGGTTATGTGGAAAAAACACAAAACACAACGGCATTCGTTTACTGAAAATCAGTGGCGAAAAATTGTCCAGCAATATTTCTGTTTCCGAATCGGGAGGAAGATTTGTCTCCTTGTCAGAACTTCAATGTTGACGAAAGTGGGCTCTTTTTCAAGAGATCCCCAATATGAACATATGTTAAGAGCCGTCAAATCAACAAAGATCGGATCACGTTCATGCCTTGCAGCAACATGGATGGGTCGCTCAAATTACCGTTAATGTTGATTGGAAAGTCTCACAGCTCTCGAGTACTTCAAAATCTCAAGGAGTTGCCCTTATACTATAGGGCATCCATGAGCGCTTGGATGGAAAAGAAGCTCTTTAAAGAGTGTTTTTTTTTCGGAATTCGTCCCGAAAGTGACCGCCTTCCTCAAGTCAAAAGGAAATCCCCTAAGAGCCACCCTTATTTTGGATAATTGTACAGCTCATTACAATGCAGTTAAGCTAAAAACGATGGATCAATTTTAACCATCCTTCTCCCTGTAAACACCACCGCCAAACTTCATTAAGATGATTAAGGCGCGCTACAGGAATCTGATGATGCAGAAAATTCGTTGAGGAGAGTTTGACGAGTGCGTGAAAAGATCAACATATAGAATGTCATCTTTTGGGTTGCTCAAGCGTGGGAGGTAGTTCCAGCTGACTCGACTCGCAAATCTTGGAACATGCTTTACAATGCCCGTGAAATCGAGGATGAGGATGATGTACCGCTGTCGGTCGTAAGAGACACGCTAAGAAGCATTGGGGAGAAGTCTTGACTTTGGCGTGAGCGGTATGGATGTAAATCACTAACGGGTGGCAACTAAAATTTTGGAATTTCTTTCTCAAGCTGTCAAAAAAGACAAACATAGTTGAAGAAAATCTGATTTATTCAAATAAAAGATACATTGTCCATTGTTGAAAAAATTAGTGAACATTTGAAAACGGTCCGTAATCGGATGTTCGGCGAAGCTTCGGCGTTTGATGTCGGAACAGGAGCGTTGTACGGCCTCCATGTCAACTTTGCGAATGCATCTCTTGATTCTACCAATCAACTGTTGGCAATTCGTGGCTCTCCAGTTATTTTTGTACACCAAGGAACTCAAAACCCCGAAGAAATCTTCGATTGGGCGACACTGAGGCAGATTTGTCGGGTTGTGGTTTTTGGGACAAATGGGATCGAATGGGTATTCAGGAACGATTGTGTTTTTATGGCGTAATGCGATGACGCTTTATCCGGCCAAAACACGTATTGTCCATCAGCATGATGTTTTTGTAGAAACGGGATCAAAATTTTCTTCAAACATTCGTTCTGGTACACATCTTGATTGATTGCCAAACCAGAGGGCTTGAACCATGGCTTAGAAATGCCTTTCTCGGAAATGGCAATGTACAGCATCACTTTCTGTTCAAACTTATTTTTAAACTTATATTTTATGTTCGGAGGTGTAGTAGAACTATCCGTTGAATAGTATCGATCGTTTCCGGGAATCTGCGTCTTCGAAAGAGGGAAGTAGCTTTCGTCGTCCAAAACAAAACTTTTTCCGGAATAATTTTTAATCAACCAACGGCATTGAGATTTCAGCGTTGAAATCTGTGCATCAGTATATTCCGGGCTCGTGTCTTCTTTCGGCACTTTATTCCGACTCTTTTCAATGTTTTGCAGATGTACTGGTGAGAACAGTTGAACTTTTTGCGGCATCCCGTTGGCTCAGTGAATCCTTGTTGTTGAAGGCACGAGAAAGAGAACGAAGTCCTTTTGCGTCCATAATTTTGGCTGGTCTTCCACTACCTTGCTTGCGAGCAGTTGTTGGGGATCTTAGGATATGGTAAACAGTCGAAGTCGCAACATTTTCGCTTTTAAAATGTTGTACCGTATACGTTTTGCCGAGATTTCTGTGCAGTTCGTAGAACTGTACAACGCGCTCGCGAAATACTTCTTGTTTCTACGGCATTTTGAGCAAAACTGAGCAAGCATAAACAAAACAGAAAATACTAGCAGAAAGAGGAGAGAAAGAGCTAACGCATACACACTCTTATTTCTCTCTGAGCTCGTTTGTTGTTGAGCATAGAGGCCTCGAAAAAATTCCAAAATTTTAATTGCCACCCGTTACGCCGGGGTCACCCCAAACTTTCAAGTTCAGTTTGCGGAAGGAGCTAAATATCTTGGTGTTACTTCGGATAAAAACAAACAACTGAAATTTCCATCTAGACAAGGTTATCACTAAGGCAGCAAATATCCTATGGGTATATAGTAAAGCAGTGGGTAAAACATGGGGACTACGACCAAAAACTGTCCATTGAATTTATTTTGCAATAGTTCTCCCGAAAACTACGTATGCTTCGCTTATATTGTGGCCTAAACTTAATGAGGTAACCACTCAAGTGAAGCTTAGTAAACTACAGAGGCTTCCCTATAGAAATTTTGTATCAAAAAGAGTGTTGTAGAACACTTTTGAAGTTTTTGTTTAATCAACCACATCACTACTTCAATCGTACTTCAATTGTAGTAGGCTCTGCTATCTGGGAAGGTTTGGTGAAAAGTTGCTTGTTATGTTGCGTGCAATGCTTCAACGTGGTTTGTATATGCCGTCAAAAATCTGTTTTCTGTGAATTCTTTGTTTTTATGTATGTAGTAGGAAGCTAGCTATTAAAACTTCCTTATTATTGCACAACTCATAATTCAAGAAGGTCGACTAAGTCGAAGGATTTCTGAAAAATGGATCGTGTGTCACCTAAGCAAGACAAAAAATGACAAAATAATGAAGAAGTACAAAGTTTGGTCTGCATCTACCGTCTATGCCATGCAAAGGACAACTTTCTAAAACAAAAATTGATCAACTAGGAGAAATGTGTAAGAAACTAAAATGAACCTGAAACCTGAAAACAACATGTTTTGTTTTGAATTAATAGCAAAACGAAAGCGTTCCAAGATTCCTCGATACTGACAGGTTGACGAAGCTTTCTACATCTGGTTTTTGCAGAAATGCTACAAACTCATGCAAAAAAAAAATTCATCAACCAAATGGTTGGAATAGGGGAATTCGGAAGCCGTGGTTATGTGGAAAAAAATAACCAAACCCAACGGCATTCGCTTACTGAAAATCAATCTTTTTCAAAAGATCCCCAACAAGAACATATGTAGAGAGAAACGCTACCCTAGCAGCAAACTTGTTGCAAATCAGTTAAAGTAACTTGCATGCAACTCAATTAAGTCACAATCAAGTTACTGCAACCAATAATGTAATTTTTGTGTTGTTTGGGAAATCAAATTTACTAGAAATTAAATTAATTAGAAATTGAAAAATATGTGTTAGAAGGGCTGGAACACCCTGCTGGGTGAGTAACATTGATTTTGCGTTAATTCTTTTAAAGAAAAACAAGCTACAACAAACATTCTTGGAAAAAAAATTTGCTTCGATATAACGTACTTCGATATAACGTAACGAAAATAAAAATTGTGTTACGTTATATCGAGGTATGACTGTATGTAAGTCGTAGGTTGTCATCCGCATTCATCCACTCGAATGGCAATCCGCATTCTTCTGCCTCACCACCAGCAAAATAATTATTAACTTTTTGGAACTACTTAAATCGAAAACTTAGCCAACGTACTTTTTTTTAAAGAAAGCGAACACGTAAAAATCACCATACTCGCAATTTTCATCCAAAACGTACGAAAGCGGACGGGAGCAACGAAGAACGCAGTAGATGCGTACGCGGACAACACGGACATTGAAAAAATTGCAAACGACAACGACGACGACTTGCTTTGTGTTGGTGAATCCTTACTGTTCTACAATTTTCATTGTAAAGAAAACATTTTTAAATTTACACACCGAATCGAAAACATAACACTTATTACTGTATTTTTTGTGTGTAGAGCTTCATTTGACAAAGAAATACTGCAGCGCCATCTATGTAGCACGATTTGAAACTAAAATGATATTATCAAAAGATGACTCGTTACGCACTGAGAAACTTTGCTCAAGACGCCAATTCTCTACAATGAGTCTACGCAGGGTTGAAATCCGGGTCAAATTGACCCCAATATCTTAGAAAGGTTAGACGAATCATCCCATTCCTTAGCTCATTAGAAAAGATTGGGTGGTTCTACTTGGAACTTTTGAATGTCGTCTCATAACCGTTTTACTAAAGTTATCTTAGATTACATATATTATACGTACATGAATATCAAATTCGGCGCATATTCCTGTAACGTATATTGTGTAATTACGAGGAAATTCCGATTGATATTATGTTATCATTATAATCCAGGACTGAATAACATATTGGTTGATTTTACTCATGTTTAACATAGCCCAAATATGATGGGAATTCAACGTCAAAGCAAAACAACAACAACAGCAACCGTGAAAGAATCTTGTTTCCCATCATTATGGAGCTCCATGTTTTCCAGATGGTAGTTCATCCATCTACGATATGGCACATCGCACATCAAGCTTGTATGCCGCAGGATGCAGGCGCACGTGACACTATTCCGTCCTTCGCTGCCGCCCTGCATCTGCGCTCCATTCAGTCGACAAGAAGGCATAGAAAAAAACCCTGACAGTTAAGGAGCAAAGTCGTGTTGCCATTTTTGCTTACCGCTGTCGTGAAAGGATTTTTCCACCCATTCCACCACAGGATAATGGTTCAATGGAAAACCGTCGGCAACCAACCTGAAATGGCTTCTTCTGTGCATATTCTCCGAAAGACGGCATAAACGGTGTAGCATGGCATATCGCTCGGAGGGCAGCAGCACTCAGATTCTTTGTGGGAGGTAAAACGTGAAAATTTGTCACACGGTAAGAGTGGATATTACCCGAGGCGCTTTCCGTGGTAACCGACAAGGTTCGCCACGGTGCTCCTTCGACATGCGATAGGAAATTACTGTGTGTGTATGTTTTTGCGATGTTCAGGGCTTGACACTAGCTAATTAGAGTGGAATTACTTGAAGGTTTGTTTACATGACCCGAAATGTGAGTAACTTTGTTTGTTTAGTTGAGAACGTGCTGTTGGGTACCATGGTAATCACATTCATGTGTTTGCCGATCAATTGACTCTACGACTACGAGGCCCAACGTGTTGATCTCAGTAGGCTCGGGTCAATTTGATCAATTTGATCCACACCCGAAAACATCCACCGGAGCTGGTAATCAACCCCTTAGCCATGCACATTCTATTTTCACAGCCCATCAAAGCCGTCAATGGACATCGTAAAAATATCGTTTTTCAATTTCAACTGCTACATTGCACACTCCGTACGCGATGAAGCCAACCGCACAATAACATCAATCATAAATCCTCCCCTTCGGTTGGCAGAGAAACATGACCGCACTCATCCTGGATGCTGAGCATAAAAAAAAATGAAACCACGCTTGAGCGCCTCCATTGAATAGAGTCAATTTGCTTTACTAACTGAACGCCACGCTGGCTGGTTGATGATCGTTATCGGGATGAAAAATGTGACTCATCTGCATCGCCTAACAGCCAGCTGCTACTAATTCACGAGATAAAAGGAAACCCCCCGCGCAATCCGGAATCCGAACTAGAGTCCTTTTTCGACAGTCACTCAGTGTCCGTTCCATCCTCTTCGGTTTTGTTCTCGCCGGAGGAAAAGAAAAAACCGTAGACATTTATCTCCCACAAATCAATAGAATCTCCCTCTCGAAGTGGCCCTCTGGCAGTGCCGAAACAGGAGATTTGCCAATTTACAATGTTAAACGAGCTGTTAAGCGAATTGGCACTTCAGCAAGTGTTCAAAAGTGTTTTTTTTGTGTGGGAATAGATTTGATGCTCTTTTCGATAAGAAAGGTAATCTTTCGAGTGGGGGTTACCTATAAATGCTCAACTTCTTTAGAACTTAATAGAGGGTTATAAAAGTGTGGATTAATTAACCGCTTCAAAAGTGGTATAAGCACAATACAAGCTTTCCTCTCGAAAAAAGAAGCTTTTCAACGGACACCACCAGGACATTCCCGGCAAAAGAATTCCCATCGTGGATGACTTTGCCAAGAGGAAGCAAATTAGCATGAATTAGTTCCCGAGTAGACTGTCTGGAAGATGAGCAGAATGAGAATCACGTGGAAGAGGGATAAGCTTGCTAACGTTCAAGTGTCTTAGCAAAGAGTCCTCGTGTGAGGAAAACGGTCCTCGGAAAGTAGGTACAAGTATTGCGAAGAGTGTGGATGTCTGCAGTTGTTTATATGTTTACTCACAGTGATGGAATTAATTTCCATGGGAATTGAATTTGGTTTCCATAATTATGAACACTATACGGCACGGAGAACGATTCACATAATCATTTTCTGAGTTAGGTACTTAGATTCCGCTAATCTTAACTTCACTTCGCGCATATTAATGTGGTTTATATGTAATGTGTACGTATTCACACCTATGGCACCAGAATAATGATCTCATGATACTTT